>MU386010.1:0-45429 GCA_022497145.1 Rostrohypoxylon terebratum
TCTGAGGAGGAGAGGAATCAAGGACCTTAGCACCCTTGAGAATTATTATTGAATTGATACCACATCCAAGCCCTACATAGCCCTTGTCACAGATGGTTCCGTTGCCGGCGTCAACATTAATCCAGTTCGCCAGTTCTATAACCAGTAGCCTTCGAGAGATTTTGCGTCCTCCCCCGCCTCCTCTACCAAAGGAACTCAAGTATAAGTCAAGCGATATTCGCCTTGGAAAGATAGTCGACTCCCTAGACGATCTTTATAATCGCAATCCGTCTTTTCTAGGTATTCCGAACCTTTTACTTGACGAAAGTAATTCGCCACCGTCATGGGAAGAGTTGGGGAAAAGATACAAACATACCATTGGAGATAATAAATCCCTAATTCACCTCGATCAGGAGCAATTTGCAATCACAGTGCCTGGCGAGGAACAGCAAATGGTACATTTACTAGTGTTTCGGGTATATCTAGCGGTTTTTCAATCTGCAAATGAATTGCTGGGCAAGATCCCAAACGATCAAAATCTTCTACTACATCGCAAGAATATATTCCTCGAAGATCGACGGTTATATATGATCGTAGGAGTCGATATTCTCCCAAATCCTTACATATACACCGATGACTATTTTTCTGGGTATAAAGACTATATTTCTGTAAAAGTTGATGACGGATTCAATCTTTGGCCGGAAAATACCAAGGAATCCGTACTAAGAATCCGATACAAACCGATTAGGTTTATAAAGCAGCAAGGACCTGGAGGTGCCATATTTGAACGCACGATGGAGATTTATCCCGATGAAAAAAACCAAGAGTCGGATATTTATCTCATGTCGAAAAACAAGCCAAGGACCGAGCATTTATCTCGTATTAATGGAATCGGTTCCCACATCACATAGTGGTTTAGCACCCGGCAGCGCATTAGCGCATGACTACGCGAAGCGAGTAGGTTCGAATCCTGCTATAGGATTAGCTAAGGAATTCTATCTCTCCAAAAGGTGCCACGATGCAAACCTAAAGGAAAGGAAAAGACACTATTGTTGCGCGAAGGGCTCTAAGCTACCTTGAGCTAGGAGATGTGGTATACGCAGGAATTCCTCTTTGTTTGACTATCTATGTATGCTCTGCCATGTATATACTCCGTGGGGCGATCCCAACTATGTGGCTACCAACAGGACCTTCATAGGATGATTGACAGAAGGCCTGTCGGGAGTTGGAGGGTGGATCCAAGAGATGTTATAAGAAGGCGGGCTTAGAAAAAGGACTTTTTTTTCCCCTAGTGTCACAGAACCAACACGGGGAATGAGTAAGGGGGACCTGGGAGGTAGATAGGAGGTACGCTAGATAGCTGGTCATAGTATACTAGCAGCAGTTTCGCTGCTACCTGCTTTGTATCTACTCTATGTTTGACATCCAGGAGTCTACCACTGACACCTCTGACAGGTATAAGGCAACTAGTTAAATTAGTGGACACTAGGCTTTACCCATGGGTACCTAAGCTTGGGGGCTTTTCCTTAAGGGGGGGGAGGGGAGGGAGGGGAGGGGGGGTAAATGACAAGCAGTCTCTGTTAGATACAAATTTATGCTTAACCGTGGGACAATGGCATGATGAGCGCGGTTTGTACAGGGATAAATATATTCTCCTATAGTGGAGTAGCTAGCTATCATTTAAGCACTAGGATTCGGTAGATATCAGTAAGAAAGCCATATATTGAATAGGCAATAGGGAAAAAGCATCGAGCGATTTTGCTGAAACTATCACTTTCTTGCTTATTCATCAATAATCCCAGGGATAAGTATTCGAGGCTTAGTCGACGGCGATATTGATCGTGTTAAACTCAACTATCGATCCCAGAGCTATCTCATAATACCTAGCCTTTGTCGATTGTCACCAATAGGTCCTCTGTAAAAGTGATGTTGAGATTAATAGCTATATAGGCAGAAAAGGAAATGTAGAGCGAGAACCCCTCATTCGTGAACCCAGCCCCTATCCTCCCTACTAACAACAACCTCATCAACATCCACCCTCTCTCTCACAATCTGCTCCCCATTAACCAAATCATTCTCATCAGTCCGCCGTCCCGCCTCCTCCTCATCCCTCGCAATCCCAGCCTTGACATGCCTCTTCACCAACCTCCCCCTAGCCGTGGCGAAGTCCACCTTAACAAACCACCGCTCATCCATCAGCGCCGCGGCGCTCCTCCACGGCTCCTTGTCCAGACACACGTAGTTGCCCTCGAACACGACGACGCGGTGGCAAGGCAGGATCGCGATATCGTTCGGGACGGGGTCCTTGACCGCGTGGTCGAAGCTAGGCGCGTACACCGCTCCCAGGGGTAGGGCGGGCTCCGCCGGACACCGCACGGCTCGGACGAGAGCGAGGAACGCGGCGCCGTCGAAGGTGAACTCCGCGCCGCGCCGCGCGTGCGCGTGCTCCGGGTCTGCCATGGCGGAGAGCTGGGCCCGGGTTAGGTGGAACCCGTCCATGGGCACGAAGACGGCGGGGGCCGGGACATCCGGATTTTGGGCCGAGTGGCGCGCATTCAGGGCCGCGGTGACGATTTGGGAGAGCGTTGTTTTGCCTAGGATTCGTCAGTGGCTCTTCCGAAGAAAAATAATGAAGACCCGGTAACCCGGGATTTTAGATCAGGAAGGACTTACCTGAGCCGGGGATACCAGCTACGGCGATCACTAGGATGAAGTTAGATTAGGCGTGGGAGATTAGCTAATGCCGGAGTGCAACGGTACACATTGGTGGATTTTAAAGTTTGGAAGGTGTGATCATCGGTTATGTAAGGGAAAGAAAAAAAATTCGGGTGCTGATTTCCGTGGAACATACAAAGTCGTTGGTTCTCGCCTAGTTGTTGGAATTTACCCCATGCCTTATCCACGAGTCGGGAAACCTGGTCATCCATGTTGATCTCGTGGCCAATGCTGGACGGAAAAAAAGGAAAATGAAAAATATTACCAAAAAATCATGGAATCGAAAAATGAAAGAAACAACAGAATATACTTGCTAACGGTTTTGACTTTGGTAGGTAATACAAATTGTTGATGTTGGACCTTGGAAGTGTGTCGACGGTTACTTAGTAGGTAATGTTACTGGCCGTCCCCTCATCCGGGGAGGACCGCCCCACTAACGGAGAGCCTAAATGCACGTTGATGTCAAGCCGAGCAAACTTTCTCTCGGTATCCCCTTCCAATCACTTTTCAGATCTGGGTACCAATAACTTCCCTTTCGGCCCCGAAAACCGATTGGTCATCCCGAGTTTGCCTGGAAATTGTGGGAACTTTGTTGCTCAAGGTTAACGACGTCGGTCTGGGTTACAGGTTACAACCGGGTGGCTAAAAGTTATTGGCAATGGACCCGGATCTCGACTCCGGTCTCTTTGGAATCCAGCTGTCCGATTCAGAAGACAACGATAACGGCTCGGATCTCGCAGAAGGGAATGTACCTAAAAAACAAGACGTAAACGCAACGACGGACCGAACCGCTCAATCTGAAGAAGAGTTTCAAGAAGTGCGAAAAGACTACAGAGTCAAGGTTGAGAATGGAGGGGTGAGTATCACCAAATGACTACAAGCACATTGGAATAACCTAAGCTTCCAGATATGGAAAACTATCAAATTACCTCTAGGGTCGGAGCGGATCCCTAAATCCGACGCTCAAGCATTATTACATGCTGTCGAAGAGCTATACTTCTTCAGGCGCTATGCCGAAGGTGCTCACTTTGTGAACGAGTTGTTAGGTACGAATAGAGATGATACCAAGGAGGACATGGCTCCGGGACTCGATACTGATACTAGAAATCTACTCCGATATTACGAGGGGAAGTGTGTTGAGAAGGCCAAGCATGCATAAAGAAAGATATGGAGAACTAGAGTGTAGATGGTTGTACAATATTCTGTACTTCACTAAAGACTCAAGGAACACATTCAACGTCTTCGAAGACAATAACAGAGAAAATAATCTCAACAAGAGGGGTGATTGATTGGCTTCACCTTGTCTTCCCCCTCTAAATAGAAAGATATCTATCTCTAAGTCTAGCATCAACTTAAAACTCATTGAGTTGAGTTGAGACGCAAACCTGTGCTAGTGAACTCTGGTAAACTACCGGTCAACTAACTATTCTCTATTCACCATTTTTCTATGCAACACAATCTCATTGGGTATGCCGAAACGCCGTGCTTTTTTTTGGTCGAAACAAAATGGGGTCCATCACCCTCTAAAAGACTCCTGAATATGCTATTGGTTTTGTGTGTCGTCTATCCGATTCGTCGTAGTCCTTGCGGAACTTGGTTGTTGGTTGGTTGGTTGTTGGTTCGTGATGGACGAGGAAGTATGTATGGTTGGCTGGGTCAGTCGTGTGGTGACGTTTTTGTGCAACGAACTCTACGCCATCATAAGCTTGCCCTCGCTCAGCAACCTCTCCTTTTCTCGTTCCTCCGCAAATACTCGTCGGCTCATAGCTAAGACGCACTCGAAACCCTCCTTGCCCTTCATCGCGTTCTCTTTAAATCGGGTGACCAAAGAATCCTCGATGCTGTTCTTTATCTTCTGCCAACCTCCACAGAGCGCTGTTATCCTCGCGTCTTGCTCGAACTGTGTCTTGTGCGCGTCTAGGGGACGGTAGACGACGGTCTCTTGGACATTGACAAGATTTGCCCATGTGACGTTCTGAGACACCATCGTGACGGTCTTAGCAACGGGGTCGACGTAGGATGTCTCAAAGACCTGGCTGGTTTCCATGCAGCCGATGATTGACTTAAGCCATTCTGGCGCTGATTGCTTGCATGTGATCAGGCGTTCTGTTCGTAGGATGCCGGTGGCAGGGTCGACTTCGCGGTTGAGGGTATCGACGGCGATGACATGGGTGGACTTGTCGTTCCAGGGACAGTACTTCCGCCAGTTGGCAGTTGATACTTCTTCCCACGAGTAGTTGAATGTGTGCGAGTTGGAGAAGACCTTCATGTCTGATTGACGAGGACGATCCCAATAGGTGTAGGATGTAGGATGTAGGATGAATAAAGGAAGGTGGTAGAGTCCTTTAAGAAATTGTTCCGAGGATGGCGACGACTTGTATGGATTGTATAGGGTGGTGTGGGATAGGATATTGAAAACCGGTCGAAGCGGGTTGGTCGGGCGCGATTTTAGAAAAAGAATGTGTCTTGCGCAGATTTTTGACGCCGGTCGGAGATCCGGATCGAGATACCAAATCCCGTAAAAAACGTAACCCACTAGGAAATAAAAAGCGCGAACACCTAAAAAAAGAGTCACGCTTGGGATATTAACCCGTACCGTTACGAAAATTGACAAAGCAATTAGATTTTCTTGTTCGTAAATAGTTCGTAAACGATAGCAAAAACGACGGTGTTGTGCCCGAAAAAAAGAGAAGACCCAAATTGACAGCGGTGAATGGTGAATGGTGGAATAAAAAAGTTGAAGATGAGGGCGTTTGGTCGCTTGGTCCCTTATGAGATAAAAAAAATCCACTCTTGCTGTCAAATGACAAATGAAAAGGCATAGACGAGAGGCGACTTCTTGTCGCACTTTCCTTTTTGCCCTCCCGGCAATGTTCGGTATGTCATTAAAACTTCGCCTATCATACCCTATGAGGTCTAGTGTGTAAAAATTAGAGAATAGTTCGGAATCGTTGTGAAAGGCTTGACAATTTTCCACGACTTGATTGGTTGAGCGGCATCTTTGATGGAGCCGAGCTTGGACCATATGTCCGGTACCCTGGAGCGGTTTGCGGAGTCAAC
This sequence comes from Rostrohypoxylon terebratum, assembly GCA_022497145.1. NCBI lineage: Eukaryota > Fungi > Ascomycota > Sordariomycetes > Xylariales > Hypoxylaceae > Rostrohypoxylon > Rostrohypoxylon terebratum. The sequence continues at coordinate 5,755 of MU386010.1, forward strand.
GAACTTCTAGATTCAAGTTGCACACATTTTGCATATGATAATGCCCATAAATCTAGTAAATCGCCTCCCCCTCATTCGTCAAATTCGCCAAATTCACCATCTCAACATCGGAACTGCAACGCCACTCATTCAAATGATCTGGGTGATCTACCTGAGCCTCTTACATCAACCATTGTGTACTTTAGTGTTGAGTGCCACTTATCATCCCCCTGAATAAGCTGGATCAGATCCGTTTTCTTACATCACGAACCGTAAATGCTCAAATGAGGTAACGACTCGATACAATAATAGTAATTCAAACTCGCAAGCAGGTGTCCACCAGACCCACGACTGAAAGTTGCCTAGATAGCGAAGGCGATGTGTGTTTATTCATTGAACATGTACATAAATACTGAGATGCAGCACTTCATCAACCCAAGATAGGGGAATTGAGCTTTGACCTTTGTTAAATAACCTGGTCATTAATACTGAAAGCCTTGATTTAACCATGCCAGCCTTTGATGTGAACCCCTATGTTCACAATCCATCATGTATTCAGAGACTCAAACGTTCAATCTGGAACCAAATGGTGGTAATAGCAAATCCATCCAATTGGGAAAAAAATGGCAGAATGGTGAGTGCATTCATTGTGTGGTGGGATAAGTATCTCCTCAACCATGGCCACTTAATAATCATCACCACGACTGATGACCTCCTTCACGGTAGGTCGGAGCAAGATGGTCTGCAGCAATGTGTTAGTTTCCATGCTTAATGTTTGTGATGTGGTTTCCAAGACTCACGTGCTCAAATTGGGCAGTGTATGACCCCTTTTTATCCAGGAGAGGTGGGTAATCCTCCACAATGCCATTCTGCACAAGGTTGTTCAACTAGCATGATGTTAGACATCTCAAACAAAGAGTTCGAACAACGGATAAATGCTTACACCTAGCAGGTATTTCTCCTGGCCGAGTCTGTCAATGTATCTACGCGCAAATGGGAGAGTGCCGAAGTTCTTCCTGATGACGTTCAGGAGAGACTTGGCAGAGGACAAACGCAGGTCCACTTTCGGGGCATCGCTGCGCAGTGCATAGTGTGAGACTTCGCCTTCATCGTGGACGTAACCATTTCCGGTACTTCCGAAGGTCTCAATAGCGAAAACATCGCCTTCTTCCATTTTTGTGGTGTCTGCTGACTTAACAATAGGGACACTCTTGGTCCCGTGAATGCTGTAGGGTAGGATGGTGTGGCCGCTGAGGTTGCGGATGGACTTGATAGGATAGGTAGTGCCGTTGATTTCGCATTCATAGCTCTCCATGGTCTCCTGGATCAATCCACCAAGTTCACCTAGGCGAACGTCGATGCCAGCCTCCTTGACACCTGTGTTGGTGGCATCCTTCACGGCTGCTAACAGGTTGTCATACATTGGGTCAAAGGCCATGGTGAAAGCGCTGTCCACAATCTTGCCATTGACATGAACACCGATATCCACTTTCATGACATTGCTCTGCTGGAGAATTGTCTTGTTCCCAGCATTAGGCGTGAAGTGGGCAGCAATGTGATCCAAGTTCAGACCAGTGGGAAAGCCAACACCAGCAATCTTGGCATCACCTTCCGCCAAGCCATCATGACCAACCAATCGCCTAATGCTATTTTCAATGCCTTCGGCAATCTCGGTCAGGCTCTGGCCAGGCTTGATGTTCTTCTGCGCCCACTGGCGAACTTGACGGTGGGTTTCAGCAGCGTGGCGATAGTCGGTCAAGAACTCGGTGTTCAAGTTGTCTAAGTGTCTCTTCTCTTCACTTGTAGTACGGTAACGGTTTTCGTCTTTATACTCGACTTCTTCACCTTTGGGGTAGGTGTTGTTGGGGAAGAGCTGGGACATCAGAACACTAGGCGGATCTGTCTGGGCAGTAGGAGCCTTCTTCTTCTTCTTGGGCTTTCTCTTCTTGTTCTTCTTTTTCTTTGCTGCTTCGGGTGCAGCGTCAACGGCTTGGTCGTCGGCATCGTCGTCAGAATCTTCACCTGAATGTTCTGCTAATTCGCCGTCCTTGGCACCGTTGGTCGTCTTCGCAGCCTTTCCATTGGTGCCAGCACCCTGGCTAACTAATACAACGTTAACATTTTGATTGAACTGATGATAGTTGACGGCAATCCTTACTGCTGAGCTTGTTTAGCTCGTCCGAGGGAGCTTTAGCAGCCATCTTGAAGGGAATGTACCTAGTCAAGACAGCTTATGCTGGATGGTTTGTTGAAAAAAAAAAGTAAAGTAAATTTGGAAGAACTTTGCACCAAGACTTTTGAACCCCACCACCCTGCCACCGCAGCTAACTGTTACACAGCACGTCAAACGGAAGGCGTGCGCAATGGAGCTACAATAAGGGCGAGGGGCACTGAAGTAATGCCCCACTATTACCCTAAATTACCCTAAATAATAAGATGCATTTCTTCAGCTCCATGGTCAGTCCACTTTGGCGCAGCCCTAAAAATTACATAATACTACGATAATCTGGATATCGGATATCAGTTAAGGCTAACCATTCAAAAGCTACGGCTCAGCTGCGGGAGAGTCCCGAGTCCTCTTTTAGAAAACTGAAATTTGCGACGGTACAAAATGCTTCAACATTCATTGGCCTTGATGAGCAACGCCACACTGCAAAGGTTTCTACCGCTTACAGGGAAAACCTTCAATAACTCGAAGGTAAGGACTCCTTTTCGTCTTATTAACTGACTATGACTGGTGTCCCGTCCAGGAATTGATCACGCCGAGCAGTACACTTATATTGTAATTCGGCGTCAAATACATTGCATTTACAGCTGTGGCGTTGGTGAGCGAATAACGTGAAGGCTTAAGCCGCCTCTTGTAACGATATCAGGAATAAAAGTCGTAAAGCTTCAAGCCACTCGGATCCCTCCATCGAAATACAAACACAATGTCGCACCATCTCCGTCTTCACTGTCTCTTATTGATAGGTAAGACGATTTTAATATCGAAATGTCTAAGCTACCAACCAATTTCCAAATAGCTAGTATCCCGGCTACAGGTGTCGTAACTAAAGTAGGAGTTTGATATCGGAAAGGTGCGAGGATTTGGTCTAGTACTGTGTAAAGGGAGCCATCGTTATATATAGAATGTTGCTGTACCATTCGCATTTCCTTTATTTAATTAAAGCGCCTTATGCACTTAACCACTTACTGTCAAATCTTATCTTATCGGAAAGGCAGCTCCATAAAAATTTGGTGAAAGTTGCATCCTTCCACTTTTTCCAGCTCACACAAATCTAGACGAGAGTGTCGTCTCTCCGTCAATTGTTCACAAAGTACCAAAAAACCAGAATTCTTATTCCATCCAACCCTCAATTCACAATGGCCTCGGCAGTCGAGACAGAAACCGAGCCGCAGAGCCCGCCCGCGGCCCACGCGCCGAACGACGCCGCATCCAAGAAGCGCAAGTCACAAATCGACGAGATCGAAGTCGACCTCTCGCTGCCCGAGCCGCCGTCCAAGAAGGCCAAGCGTCTGCTGAAGAAGGGCAAGCCGCTGCCCGCGAAGCCCAAGAGCGACGACGAAGCGGAGTCTGAGGACGACGGGCTGTCGGTTCCCAAGACCAAGGACGGCGCCAAGGGCGCGAAGAAGGCGCTGCGCGCCGACCACGGCGTGTGGATCGGCAACCTGCCGTTTTCGCTGACGCGCGTCGAGTTGTTCAAGTGGTTGGTGGAGAGCTCCGGGGGCGCGATTAAGGAGGAGAATATTACAAGGGTTAATTTGCCGATGAGCAAGGACACCGGCAGGGATAGACGATATGGTAACCTGGACGAGCCGCCGAAGCGCTGGAGCAAGGGCTTTGCGTATATCGACTTCGATGCCGAGTCTGCGTGGGTTGCGGCGCTGGCGCTTACGGAGACCGAGATCAATGGACGTAAGGTCTTGATCAAGGACTCGAAATCGTACGAGGGACGCCCGAAGAAGGAAGCCTTTGGGGAGAATGGAGCTACGGGTACTACTTCTATTGATGCGACGCATAACGGTGCAGCTGCAGCAGGAAAGGTCAATCCGACTAGCAAGAAGATATACGTCGGCAACCTCTCCTTCCAAACAACCGAAGACGACCTACGCACACACTTTGAGAAGTGCGGCGAGATAGAGTGGATCAAGGTCGCCACGTTTGAAGACAGCGGCAAGTGTAAAGGATTCGGCTGGGTTAAGTTTAAGGACGCCGAAGCCGCCTCATCAGCTGTCAAGGGGTTCGTCCGTATCAAGGAAGAGATTGAGACCGAGGATGACTTCCGCGACGAGGAGCCGGACGCGGAGGGAGAGAAGGAGAAGAAGTTCAAGATGAGGAAGTGGTGGGTTACTAGATTGAAAGGCCGCGAGCTGAAGATCGAGTCGGCGGAGGATGACCAGGTCCGGTATAAGAAGAGATTTGGCAAGGACGCGCCTGGCAAAATGCCCGGCAAGACGCAAGGGAAGAGGGACTCCCGAGGCAATTCACGACCTCAGAAGACAGAAGGCGAGGCTAAGCCGGCGTTTGGAGAGAAGACCGAAGGAGCGGCGAAGACGGGATACGGAGATGAGGCTACGGCGTCGTATCTTTCGGGCGCCGTTGTCAAGCCCCAAGGCAAGAAGATCACATTCGACTAGGATAACGGCCCAAGTGGATTAATCTCTAGGTCTTGTACATGAGTATTCAGGATTCTCCATGATACCCGACATGATGAGACAAGTCATAATGGATTTCAACTAAATGAAGATTTGATAAACCCTTTTGATTTCCCTTTACTTCCTATCTACTTTAAACTCTGATCCTACTAGTACCTCTCCATCAACCAGACCCTTCTGCGGTCCGGCTTCATCTTCTCCAACATCTCTATCTCCGCATTCTTAATATCGATATACCTCTGCACAGCCTCAGGATCCAAACCTAATCCATCCTGTTTCAGCGCGTCAATCGCCTCTCTCAGATTACCAGGGAACAGCGTGGTGATCCCCAACTTCTTCTTCTCCACTTCCCCGATCTTTGCCGGATCTCCGAGACAATCACCCCACGTAAGCGGCGTCTTACTCATGATCCCGTCCACGCCCGCATTAAGCAGCGCCGCGATAGCCAAGTACGGGTTCGCCATACCATCCATGACTTTTAATTCCCAATGGCTCCCCTCGATCTTGCGCAGGGGAGCTTCCTTGTTCTGCGTGCCCCACGTGATCCACCGACCGCCTGCCCAGAAGCTATCAATCATGCGTTCGTAACTCGCCGGACTAGGATTCACGAACGCGGTTATCGCGCGGAAGTGCTTTAGGATGCCCGCGTAAAAGGGCTCGTAGATGGCCGGGCGGTCGCCGCCCTTTGACGAGATCGACATGTGCACGTGCGACCCCGAGCCGCATGCCGAGCCGAACGGCTTCGGGTGGAGCGTCACGCGGAACCCATGTCTCGCCGCGACGGACTCCACAATTTGGCGCGCGTGCAGTAGGCTGTCGCACGCTTCGAGGGGCGGAAGGGGCGCAAGGACCAGTTCGTATTGGCCGGGTGCGCTTTCAGGGTGAAATTGTTCGAAGGAGATGCCGGCTTCGTCGAGGGCGTCTAGCATTTCTTCGGATGCGGTATTGAAGCTACCTTCGCGGCCCCAGTCAGAGAGGACGCGGGCCATGGACCATGAGTGCCCATCATTGCGCAAGGTACGGTATTTGTCCAAGCCGGTGGGATCGGGGTCGGGATTTCGCTCGAGCACGATAAACTCAACTTCGAAGCCTAAGAGGAAGGTAAAGCCTATTTCGCTCGCCTTTGAGAGCGTGGTACGGAGAGTGGTGCGCGGGCATACAGATGCCGGGGACCCGTCTTGTTCGGTGAAGTCTCCGAAGACGCTGACGTGACCGGAAACTGGGCCGGGCTTTAGACTGGACCAGTCTACTTGGACTGTAAATGCGCCAGAGGCATTTACCTGAGGGATCATAGCGTCTGTTTGAAGTAGTCCGAGTGCGGCTTTAGTAAGTGATAAAGTGACAGGTTTGCCGCTCGATAACGTCTTGTATACCTGCTTGATCGGGAGAGGTCGACATTTGGCACTAGATGTGTAGTCGTGCCAATAAATGCGGAGGTACTTCGCGTTTAGGCTTTGCAGCTTCTGTACAATAGCTTGGTTGCTCGACTGGATAGTGCGCGAGATAGTCTCTATCTGTGTGAGACTTGGTAGGGTAGTTGCCGTGTGCAGATTGTAGAGCTTTTTCGAGTTGGAGAATAGGATAGCTTGGACGACCTGTACAGCTTGTATCTCATCCAGCTGCTTGTTTCGCACGAGTCCTCCTAATACCTAGAGGGATTTTATTAGATACAACAGGCACGGTTCTAAAGCGGGATGGGTATGCGCTTACTGCTTCGAGGACAGAGCGAATCTGGTTCACAGCTATGAAGAACATCTCTGGGTATCCATGACCATCTGTGCTACAGAGGATCTTGGAGCAAGGGCAAATTTCTAACATCTGCTTTACGACGTTTTCTTGCCCCTGTCGACTGATGCAGGGGAAGACTTCGCCGATATCAGCAAAGACGTTGGGGTACATGGTCGCTAGGTATGCTGTCTCCCTAGTCCAGGGGTATCCGGCATGAAGCAGTACGATCGGGACAGTGGGATATTCTCGAATAAAGCCCTGCAAATGAGATGGGGATGATTTTGTCAGTGTAATATCGTTGTCGCCAAGGCCGGTGTGAAATTGAAGCGGTTTCTTGTGGCCGGGAGCATCGCGGATTAGTTTCGCAGCCCGATGAACGACTAGGTCATTCAGGGGCGATTGATCCAGTCTTTTTACAAGAGAGAACCCATCGCCGTATGCATCCCTCAAACCACCGCTCACTATATCTCGAAGCGCTCTCGTCGCATCTTCTGACTGTATGGAGCTCTCTGATGGGATGTCTAGCCCACGCCGATAACATATGATAGACTTGAAACCGACAACTTCTGGATCCTCAATGGCTTTCTGGATTTCGAGTGAGTATTTATCCAGGACATGGCCGAGAAATGAGTCTTTGAAAATGATGTCTGTCCCAAGTTGCAAGAAATGAGCGATGACGTCGGCAGCCACGGATTCAATCCTGACGATCCGTTTGCACTTGCTCTTGGTGAACTTGTCATGCCATGCATAGGACTCTGAGAGGTTAGGTCTATCGAGGCCATCGTCTATCAAGATAGTCTCAATATCCTCTAGACAAAACTTGACCCACTCCTCATACTCCTCTGGTGACTCATCCCGTTTTCGCTGGGCAGCGACTTCGACATCTTCCCAGGTCTCCTTGCAGTTAAGAGCTCGAGCTAGCTGCTTTACAGCTCTGATGTGAGGAAGACTGCTTTTTGAATCTTCGAGGGCGATGCCGTGTGCTTCACTGGCGATAGAAAGTAATGGGTGCTTAGTAACGGACCCGGGCTTGAGTAAGGGGTGAGCGTGATTATCGATGAGGGGCGTACTATCGATAGCCGCGTTTAATAGTCTGAGATCTGAAGCCATCGTTTCTTTGACAATTCTAGGGACTTTTGCCTTTAGATCTTTTCCTTCCAAGAAGAATATATAGTAAAATATAAGATTCTATGTTGTGTAAAAATGAGAAGAAATGAGAGCAACAATTTGGGTCTCAATAATGGAGTTGGAGTCTAAGCCTCTAAGGTGAGGGATGAGAAATCTAAGTCAGTAATCTAAATAAGCGGATCTACATTGTGCAGGTAGGTACGAATGAGACATGAGATATGAGATATGGATATCTGCGGATATTTGGATACTTCAGGTCCACGTACTTGCGTAAGTATATGACGAGGTATGGATAACCATGCTTATGTAACCTGCATTAGGGGGAAGGTGGAGAGCATCTATTGGTGTTACTTGAGGTGCTAAAGTGAGAGAGGGTCGCTACCCGTCTTCACCAATTCCTGCCCTATCCCGCCCTATATCCACACTCGGTCCCGTCGCTACCCCCACTATCTGCGTCGGCACGCCTCCAGCTCCCCCCAATGCCCGCTGCCGAGAAAGCAATTCCGATGGAGTTTCCGAAGAGCCACTGAGCACAATGCCATTTTAATCAAGTCGTCGATACGACTAGGTTAGATTAATGTACACAGTGTATCACAGCTTCTCTGGTATAGAAAAGGAAATGAAACGAAAATAGAAGCGTGCACAAAACGGCTGAGATCATGGTTTTGATAGGTGGTAGATATATACAATAATACTCCAGTGGAGCTTTCCAGGTCTGTGGTCTGACTTTGGAGTATGAACTGCGGATGACGTTAGCCCCTGAGTCGAACCTTACATAGCAATTCGTGGATGGAGAAAGAAATACTCAAAAAGCGACAGCAAGTTCCTCAAATGAAGTTTGCATGTGTAGCGTAGGACGAATCGTTATTTCCAAATCTGCATTTTTATTGGAAAAACTAGGAAATAACGGTATGCCATACCTACCAGTGTTACCATACTTAGTAACGTGCCTGGCAGGTGTTGTGTTGGTTTTGTTGGTTTTGTCAATAGTAGCAACTTTGAAAGTAACCTAGGAATATTCATCGTCTTTCGTCTTTCGTCCTTCATCTCTCAAGTCTCTGACACGTATCTTCACAAGCATTACCGTCATCTTATCATACAATGTGTGATATTCTTTCGCTTCATTCATTAGTGCATTCCACTAAGTCGGCGATTATGGAGTCGTCATTTTTCGACCTCCCGTACCAGGCACGAAACTCCATCTACCGCCATTATGTTTCCGTCAATGGCGGGTACATCTATAATCCCGATACGAACAAGCTAAGAACTGCCGACGATGGACCCATTGACCTCTCTCTCGCGTATACGTGTCAAACAATAGCTTTCGAGATGAGAGGTCTCGCTCTCAGTACTAACACGATCACCTTCTACCCATGTTATACCAAACAAGCCCTGCCTTTCGCGTATACCCAAGGAATGATGCTCCAACGGACACACCGTTTGAAATGCGAGATGTTTCGAAGGGCAAAGAAATGCTATACCGAGGAGGTGAGGGCCAAGTTTGGCAAAAGGTACCCGCAATTCATGACCATTTTCGACGACTTCCGTGAGACCATTCGATTGGAAAACATAGGCTATCCACCTTCGGAAGTTTGCAATGCCCTGGACTATGCCTTGAATCTTGCCTCGTCCCATCCTAACTTCGAGAAAGACTTAGCCAGCCTCAAACATGAATGGGGCTATAGCCAAGACGCAGACTTGATCAATCTCGAATCATCGTGCATAAAACCTTAGGGGGTTCTTACAGCAGAAGATTTCGATTACAATGATGTCGTCAACGAACTGAGTGTTGGCTTACCTCTATCCGTCTATGCTACCAAATGCGGCTTTTCGGCTGCCGCCTTGGCAATCGGGTTCTTGGAGTCTCTCACCGTGCGATCATTGAGAGCAATCAGAGATATAGTTCTAGAGGAGAACCATCCAGCCGTGGCCATGTCTGCATGCCATGCGAAAGGCTTCATTCCGCTATGCCAACATAACAAATCCCTCCGAGTCAAGCGTCGGGTTCATTTGTGGAAAAATATCTTCTCACAGGGCGCCCTTCCGAGGTCTTGCCTGTACACTCCGATATGCGTTGTCACGCGAGGTCCAGACGCCTTAGACGCCAAACTATCCGAAGCGATGACTCGTTCTATCGCACTGTGGACTGTCGAAGCCTTATCTTTAATCCCTGCTGGGATGCCTGAAGAGTCGTTTTCTTTGGTCTTTCGTACGTAATTAAGTCCCTCCCCTCTATTGAGAAACAAGTATTCAATAGATTCAATCGATCGGTGCTAACTTAATATCTTCAAGATGGTGACATAGGGTCGAAGAAAAGTTCGGAGGTCTTCCGGAACGTCATCAAACGAGATGCTACCTGGCAGGCTGCTATCGAGAAAAACGTAGAGCTTGGTGTTCTCAAACCGCTCGATTTCTTTCACAGGCCATGCAGTTCTTTCCCATTCGACACATTCAAAGACTTCCCACAAGCCCTCGAAGACATGACCAACAAAAGAAACCCCATCATCCGGTGCGACTTCGACATTGGCAGGTACTCTACATCCGATGCCGATTGTTTGGCTGATGATAGGCGTAAATGGACGTTGGATTTGTGGCGCCTGCGTTGGTTCGATGTTGGGTTGGTCAATTGGAATGACATCCCGGCACTTCTGAGAAAAATTCCACTTCTCAGGAAATTGATCACCAGGTTTTAGCGATGGGTGTTTCCACCCACATGAGATTGAAATAAGGATACAGATAACAACCTAGTATCATTGTAGAAGCAGCGTGTTAGGTAGTTTAGTTAATACCAACTGAAATGCATCGAGAAATCCTCCCTCCAAGGCGCAAATGCACGGTGCCCATGAGCAAGACGAAAAGAGAATAGTGCTGAGAGGTGGGGGCCAAAAGAGTACGAGTTATGATGTGATTTCATGATCCATTTTTAACTAAACAAGAAGTTTTGGGTGGGCGATCTCTCTATCATCTCGGCCGGATGAAGGTATCATCGCCGACCCCTGTAGCTTCTAGGGCTGACTCCCTTGGTTGTCTAGGAACCTGCAGACTTTACACCTCCTGCCTCTCGTTCGTTACATGTAGTGACACAGACTGAGCGTCGCTTGCATATATGTATCAAGTTTGGGATGACTTTTGGTTCGACACATCTCGCTGACACTGGCTAGGGTGCTTAATAACATGGTCCAGGGGGGGTTCAATAGGGGGCCAGCCACCAAATCGATAGACGAAGAAGTCCGGGGTATGGAAATCACATGATGAGATCCTATTCATAGATGCCTAGGTATTGTTGGAGCTGAAGTCGAATGAAACATGTTCTGCTCTTCGTGTTTACTTAATTCCCACAATATCACCCCGACGACATGGCTCGTCCGTCCAATCTCGGTTTGCTTATTTCGCGATATATTTCAGATCCTTATTGATAGCGAACCTACTACCTACTACCTCGATTTTTCCATCTGATTGAGACACAGAAGATATTAATCAATAATTTGGAAGCCTTGCGACTGCTTACGCAGTTGCGGGCCAAAGTTACTCCGCCATGGATGCCATAGGCTCCGTCGCCTCTATCATTCAACTGATAGAGGTGACCGGCAAAGTCATCAACTATTGCGCCGCGGTGATCGGCGCCTCCAAGCTGATCGACGATCTCGGCCACACAGCTAGTACTATGCTTCAATTTCTGTACGAGGTCAAAAGACAAGTTATTACCGATTCTGCGAATCGTAGTCCCCTGGGACTCGAGGATCTCATCAAAGAATTGGAAACATGCATGGTCAACCTAGCTCGACAATTTGAGAAGCTGAGTCCCAAGGGCTTTCTCCAAAAGGTGCGCTTCGTTCATATGGAGAAGGAGATACAGAAAACCATCGATAAGGCGACACGTATGAATGGCTTTATTGGCTCATGGCTCTCGCTCGATACCAATCAAAAGACCAAAGCTATTGACGATGGTGTCAAAGCGCTCAACAGCAGCGTAGAGGAGGAGAATCTCCGGGGCAAGATGGATAGGATTGTCCAACACTATGCCCCGGTCAGCTTCTCAGAAAAGCATGGTAATGTCCTTCAACAGAGGCAGGACGGTACTGGTCAATGGTTTCTTGAGTCCCCCGAATTCCAAGATTGGATGCAGTCTACTGGGGCAACCTTGTGGTGTTCGGGAGCCCCTGGTGCCGGCAAGACTGTCATGGCTTCGACGGCCATCGAGTATCTTTATGAAAAAGTTAAGGGGAGTGACACTAGTAGCTTGGCATACGTTTACTGCGATTATCGCCAGCGCCAGGACCAGAAGGCCTCAATACTACTCGGCAATATCTGGGCTCAGCTTTTCCGCCGACGCGGACCCTCTGCGACCGAGATTGAGCATCACTTCGGTGAGATTTTAGCACGATTCGACTTCACGCCAACTAGGACACATATGATCAATTTGATACGAGAAGAACTCACCAATGGGGATTGGAAGAGGGTTTACATCGTTGTCGACGCCATCGATGAATGTACCGACGAGAACGAACAGAATGCATTTATCGACGGCCTGCATAGCCTGCAGCCTCTGGTGAATGTGTTGGTCACATCTCGAACCCTCCATTCGGATAATGGGGGCTTCGACGACGTAAGGTCTGTTCGGTTCACACCAACTAATGAAGATATGGGTATTTATATAAGTGCGCGAATACGGGAATCGAAGAAGATATCTAGTTACGTCGCGCGCAAGCCGGAGCTAGCAGATCAGATACGGCACACTGTGATTGATAGAGCTAATGGAATGTATGCTTACCCCCTTTGTTTTCTCCGAGAACATGTGCTGACTTGGCTATGTCCTACCTAGGTTTCTGCTCTGTAGGATGCATCTGGACTCCCTGAGCAGATCAATTACGCTCAAGGGTCTAAAGGATGAGCTCAATCGCATCCCCAAAGGTGAAAACGTCGTGAAGGATACGTATGACCAAGCCATGTCCCGTATCCGGGACCAAGGCGCTAATATCGAAGAATTCGCTTTGCGAGTGATTCGGTGGGTCTGCTTCGCAAGGAGGCCACTGAAATTGGCAGAGCTCTTATGTGCGCTCGCCGTCACTCCAGGTGATGAAGAGCTGGACGAAGACGCCGTCGGCGATGAGAGCGACATTACGAACTATTGCGCTGGCCTTGTTGTCGTAGAGGGTGACAGCAAAACCGTCAGATTTGTCCACTACACCACACAAGAATATTTCAATTCCCTAAGAGAAGGTGAAGAATTTGTTCACAGCCACGGGGACATAGCTCTTACCTGCATTACTTTTCTCGGGCTTGATGACCTAACCATTTCAGAAGGCGGATACGTAGCCCAAATGTGGTCTGCACAAGAAGAAACGCCGTTTCTGTCATATGCTGCTCTTAATTTCGGATACCACTGCAGTCGCGAAGCCGAAGTGCTTGGCTCGGAAGAGTCTGATGTCTCAAATGAGATCACAGAACTGCTACTCGAATTTTTGCAACGCCCAGAACACGTCAAACGTGCTGCCTTGACAATTCTTCTCCGTGTTGGTGGAAGAGTTTCGCCATTCATGGAGGAACCTGAGTTTTGTAATGCCCTTTTTACGAAGGCTGTAGCGATGGACATAGCTGCGTTTTTCGGAGTAATCCGAAATGATGACTCAGATGACCGTCCGTTCACGGTAAAGCTCCAATGGTTGATAGAGAATACAGAACAAGCTGGCGACCCGAAAGAAAAGTGGTTTGGAAATTCGCTTCACTGGGCTTGCCTGAATGACTCTGTAGAGTCTTTAAAGGCGCTTCTCAGCAGTTCAGACATCGAGCTAGATCCAAATCTCGCGATCACCCACCCCGTTGGTTGGCAGCCGGCGGTTTTCGCGGTTGGCTACGGTTCTCTGGGTTCTCTTCAGGTCCTCTTAGACCACGGTATCGATATATATACGCATTGTCAGCACGAATGGTCAACAACTATCCTTGAAGAAGCCATACGATGGGCTCACGCTGCGAAGGGGTCTAAAACCGCATTGATGGATGCAATTATGCAAAAGGACGCGATGAGCAGATTGCTTGTCGAACGTGATGTGTATTGGAGCACGGCCTTGATGGAGGCAGTTAGTACGACAGATTTTAGTGTGTTCGAATGCATAATGGGATATTACGAGAAGGCCCAATGGCCGCCAGGACGTAAGGAACAAGTTATACTTACCGGCAACTTCGAGTGGAAGACAGCACTTCATCTAGCCGTTAGCGACTCATCTTTGAGCGTCAAGAACCCTGACAAGACCGCAGTATCTGGCCCTCAACGGATATTAGACGCACTCCTAGACAGCCCGCATGCTAATGGTTTGTTGCAAAGGCGCGATAGAAAGGGCGACACGCCATTTGAAGCAGCTATTCGCCGAAATCATATCCAATCTGTCGATACAATCCTGGCGAAGAATCGCCAACATAAATATGCCGACTTCTATCCGGCGCAAGTACTGTCGGGGCTGTATCTCGCTGCAAGAACCTGTGGCCCTACAATGATCAATTTGCTGTTGGAACATCTCAGACCTGACTTATTGAACAGACCCGGCGAGGGTGGGGTATTACACCATGCTGCTAGTGGAACCAAACCTGAAAATACGGAATTCTTAATGCAAAAGTTCCCAGATCTTCAACTCTTTAACATCCCCGATTCGAAGGGAAACCTGCCCCTGCACTTTGCAGCAAAGAGCGGCAACATGGATGCCGTAGTGGCTCTGTTAAAGCAAGATGGGATCCAGGTCGACTCACGAAATCAGGAGGGGCACACTGCGCTACTCCTGGCAGCGGAAGATAACTTGGTCGACATATGCTCGAGACTTCTCAAAGCAGGTGCCAACATCAATACCAAGGATAATAGTGGCCTCACTCCATTCGCATTAGCAATCCGTAAACGTTTTTCGGAATTAATTGTTGTTATGATCAACTATCACGCTTCTCCAGAGCCGGGCGAATTGAATGATGACGACATCGCATGGCTGCAGCAGCAGCCTTGGGGACATAGAATACTCCGAAGATCTTCAACCACTCCGAATCTGAGCGTTGATGTCGAATATTGGCCGAAACAAGAAGAGGATATCGTAGTAGCAGCATTATGTCTGAAGAGGAAGCTAAAGCAGCATAGCTCGCCCCTACTAAGAACATCTCATCAAGGACATTCATCAGCATTTCTAGCCAGCTACATCCTCGATTTAGCAGAATACTGGATCCGATCGAGTAGTACCCGAGTCAGCATCGACAAATCTGGCGAAGTCCGGCGGTGGGGCGATCCCGTGATCCCGTACCTAACGAGCAGAACCATCACAAGTTTCTCGTCTAAGCCCGTCCGGCGCGTAGAATTCGAAATCACGGGCCACGACCAGGGATACTGCAGCAATCCGGAGCGAGGAGAGAGCTGGACGTGGTTCACGGCGGACGTGCACCGGCGCGAGAGCTCGGTGTTCGCACAGGAAATGTCCGGGCCACAGGACCAAGGCACGACGAACCATGAGATTTACTTGGCGCATAATCGGGGCGCAAACCGCACCTGGCATACGCACAAATTGGTCTGGAGTTTAGCTGATCCGGAGGTCGCAGAAGCTGAGCGGGGGACCTGGATCAAGGGATTGATGCCCGGAGATAGAATCGTCATCCTCCCGCACGCGAGATATCCCGGTTGGGAGAACTGGGTGAGGAGGATGAGGATCGATATTTATACCACGTGTCTGAGAAGCGATTTGGATACGGCGACAGTTAGCGCTAGCACGAGCACTGAGTCGTTGCCACGATATGAGCTTATTGCTTCCTGAGGCGTAAGAAAGGGTTGGCATTTCATGGTGTATTTTTCCATTGGTCGGGGAGCGTGTTCATTTCCGGGTCTTTTAGTTGATTTTTATCGTCTGATGATAGGATATACCTGTCAAGGGAATGTAGCAAACATTCAATAAGCTGGTTAATAGATCAAGGCTCCAAGGTTATTTTTGATGTTCAATGTTGAAAAGTTGTAGTTAGTGTTGTGTCTAAGAAGGTTTCGAGTTGATGACCTAAACCCCTGACTACTGTCGCTAGTCTAACTACGAAGTACCTACCTCCATAGGTTCAGGTACCTAAACTTAGTTCCAGACCAGCTCTAAACATTGGATGATTGGACAGTTTTCAACCACTTAATTTCACCTTCTCATCGGATGCTCAACTTGCTAAAAATAAAGTTGCATTATGACGCTAGGGTAGTCGCACATTCAGTCTCTGTTAGCCACTTGCTTTACCGCTTAGTCGTTGTGCCCGAGGAAACGTCCAAAAGGGGGTAAGAAGTACTTTATTCGAGATATAGAAAATAGACTTCGGTTGTCGATTGTCGATTGTGACAGAAAATTTTGGTTTGCTTACTTTCGAGCATTATCGGAGGCATTTGCCGATTTTATGTTGATGCTAGACCGTAAAAAATTGAGGGATCGTCGCGTTGATCAGTGGCGCATCAGCATTCCGTGAATGTCCGGCGACGTATATTGTGACCTTGAGATTGGGATCGGAACACAGCACGATCTCCAAGAGAAGTAGTTCTTTCGATGCCTTTGTTCAAATTGATTAAATGTATATTTGAATCATCTTTGTGAAATACTACTACATCTGTACAAAGTGTAGAAACGCACCGATGACTTGGGATCGTCTCCACGCCCAGATCCGCCAAGGCGGGACTAGTCTGCCAGCTGATGGTGGAAGATTCAAACAAAAAGCTTGTATGCTGTAGTATTTCCCTGGAAGATGGTGGACCAGGGAGTCCCACTCTAAGGAACCGTTGTTGCGACAGGCGCTAGGAGAAGGGCCATCTTGCGAGTGGTTGTGGGAGTTTGGCTTGGCTGTGGATCCATTAATCGTCATTGAGCGCCGTTCTTTCCCTCTTGTCCCCCTCCTCTCGACCCCACAGTGTCCATATCAATTAGCTCGATATAGATCATGGAGATTTAGTAGGATTTAGTATGGGAGACCAACCTTGTCACAGTGCTTGTACAGTGGGTACATAACCTGCCCATACTTGCCCAGTCTTAAATGCTATTGATAGTACATTAGGTACACCGAAAACTTGCTGCAGTTGAACGAGTCAGTAAGAAATTCGGGAAGGTCCTCCCTTTAATGTTACCTAGGTGCTGACTCTATCCATTCTTTTCTTGAATCAAATCTTACCTAGACTAAACCAAGCCACAAACCTAAACTCATACCTTAATTCATCTCTCTCCTCCATTTCGCGACGCAACTGGAGAAGATTCCATTCCCATAATACCGCAGCATCCGAGATACAATACCCAATACCGTCCGATTCCAAAATCCCGATTGCCGCTACCGACGGTTACTGAGGGCGACAGATCCGATCGCGACACTCGTTTTTTTTCCCTTTATTCTAATTCCGTCACTCGTTTGCATTTGGTTTACGCCCACCATTTCAATCTCTGGCATAATGACACCTCGTCTTTCGCGCGTCCTCTCGGTCGCACTCTCGTTGACGAGCACTCTGGTCTCTGCACAATCCTTGAAAATTGATTCGACTGGTATGATATTTCTCCTTTTAATCGTTCTATCAACTGTATCGGAATTTTAGCGGGTCTCCCGAACCCCCATGCTAACCTCTACCTCTATCCCAGACGACATCATCTCGACATCGAAAGTCCTCGCTCATAATGTAATGAGTTACTACCACGGAAACGAATCTGGACAGACACCTGGTATTCTTCCGGGTCCTCCCCCCGCGGGCGATTACTACTGGTGGGAAGGCGGTGCTCTTTGGGGAACTATGATCGATTATTGGCATTACACTGGCGACACTACCTACAATGACGTAGTCACCCAAGCCATGCTCTGGCAGGTTGGTCCAAACAAGGACTATATGCCTCCCAATGTCACGGCTTCGCTAGGTAACGATGACCAGGGATTTTGGGGGATGTCTGCCATGCTCGCAGCCGAGGCCAACTTCCCAGACCCTCCGGCAGGTCAACCCCAGTGGCTAGCCCTAGCTCAAGCAGTCTTCAACACACAAGCCGATCCCGGTCGTCACGATGAAACCTGCAACGGCGGGTTGAGATGGCAGATTCCTTTTTCCAACAATGGATATGATTATAAGAACAGTAAGTGGAGTCTCGCTTGTTCCCGCTTGGTCCTTATGCACGTAAGACTGACAAGATCTAGGCATCGCCAACGGATGCTTCTTCAATCTTGGCGCGCGCTTGGCACGCTATCTGAACAACCAAACTTACGCTGATTGGGCTGAGAAGACGTGGGATTGGGTTCAAGGTGTTGGTTTCATGGACTCCGACTACAGGATCTACGATGGCGCCCACGTCGAGAAGAACTGCACCGATATCAACAAGGCCCAATTTTCGTACAACAATGCGGTCTACATCTTGGGAGCTGCTTACATGTACAATTTCGTAAGTGTCGCCAAGCCATTCTATGACATATTTGCTAACGATCCTCAGACTAATGGCGATTCGAAATGGGAAACACGACTCAACGGTCTTGTCGACGCAACAATTCGCGACTTCTTCAGGAATGATGTGGCTTATGAAATCGCATGCGAAGAACACATGACTTGTACGACGGACATGTTGAGTTTCAAGGGTTACCTTCACCGATGGATGACCACCGTCACGCAAGTTGCGCCAATCACATCCTCGAAGATCCTACCCGTCTTACAGAAATCGGCTCAGGCCGCCGTCAATCAATGTACCGGGCCCCCTGACGGAACTACCTGTGGGTTTGCGTGGTCTAGCGGTACATTTGACAACAGTGTAGGTGCTGGTCAGACGATGAATGTGTTAGGAGCGGTCTCGTCTTTGTTGGTCTCGAACGCTAAAGCGCCGGTTACTAATGCTAGCGGCGGTACAAGCGAGGGTGACCCGAACGCTGGATCCGGAAGCGACTCCTTCACTAACACTCCGTCGCCGATCACCACGGGAGACCGGGCAGGTGCCGGTATTCTCACCGCTCTAGTTCTCGCCTCCGCAGCCGGCACATTTGCCTGGATGAGTATCGGATTGTAAACCGATCCACACCACCACGAATGCCTGCGAGTACGGACGGAATGTTATCTAGCTGTGGAGGTATGCTTTCAGTAGGAAATGAGTTGGGATATCGCACTCACATTTGCGGCGGCGTCTGGGAAGGAAGGCAGGGTGAGTTTATGACTCTTAGGGCATGAGGCGTTCGGCAATTGGTATCTCCATGTTTTGTCTATGGGACAGGGAGACATTGTATTTTCGTAGCTCGGTTTTCGACGCGGCATTCCCTAACCTAAGTACTGGGTGTCCAGGGTAGGATTAATACCAGGATAAATTGTTCCGACACTAGTACTTTGAACACCAGAAGGTATGCTAGGTGACTATGAAATTCCGCATTCTGAATTATTTTCATGTGAGAGCCTAGGTATATCAAATTATATGATGTTCCCGCTAATGATAATCAGACCTCGAAATTGATATATAGGTGCCTCCTAATTGAGCCAGAATAGGTAATGTGCAACTAGCCCATCATAACGTATGTTGTTGGATTTCTATCCTGATAAAGCGAAGCAGCTGAGATGCAACACTGCAAACATGCCAAACGTTGGAGTATAACCCTTTGTGACGACAAGTATCCTGCCATCAAAATCTGCTCCAGTTTATTGCCTTGTAAGGCAATCAATTGTGTTACCTTCCCGTCCTCCAAATCTGGACTCCAACGGACTGCGCCGAAGTCGAACCCGATGAGCGATAGATTTCGATTATTTTCTACCCTATATGCATCCTTTGGGTTATGTTGGCAACGCAAGATCTCCACACTTATGCTAAGTGCTTCTACACCATATGAAAATGAGGCACTGGTAGTAAGCATCTCCTCAGACCCGACCATGAACTCTACCGAAATCGCGTTTTCGTTCAAGGCCACACCCCTGCATATATTCATCGCTGAGGGATAATAATGAGGTTCGACGAAAGAACCTGGAGCGAGGGTCAAAGCAGGGGATGGTGAAATCCCCAATAATCCTTTTGGGGATTGTTCGATTATCGTTGACCTCATAGCATCATTGACAGAAGCTCGTCCAGACCATAACGATAGCAAGCAGTACTGGCTATCATAGCAGTCGCGCTGAAGCAAAGCAGTAAAACCAACAGTATATCTCCCACCTGAACAGCCGAGTATATAATCCGACGCTTCAGAGCACTGTTCTATCTGATAGGAATTATAAGCATTGGTTAGTGCCATCACATCTACCATGATTGCCTTCAAATGCAATAGAGTATCCATGCCATCCCATTGATGCGGTTTCTCGTAATAGTAGTTTCCGACAGACACGTCGCGAATTCTGAGGGTTTTAGCATCAAAGCGACACCACATACTACAACAGGGTTTTATACAGTATTAGCTTTGTGTGCGCATTCATACATATTGAAAATGTATGCCTGGAGATGGTTACGGCTTTTAGATGCTACTCACAGAGTCGTTATAGAAAATGTAAGACTATATATAACTTTTTTAACATATTCACATATGCAAGTATCTTGGACCGTCTCATCGAATGCTGTCGTGGTCCCGCGGTGACTGTTGCAGTCGCAAGTTTTGAAAAGCGTTTCCCATATGCCGCCATCAAGAAATTGCAAACAATTCGGTACCTCATACGACCACAGACGTGTTGACGAGCAAGATCCTATGGAGTTGATGAGTTCAGGGGCGAACCCGAATACCTCAAGCGTTTCTTTGAGCGCTTCTTCTTTTTCTTTCAATTTCAAGCGGGGTGAATTCCAATAATCTGGAGGATAATTGTGGCCCTTGAGAGAATATCCGAGCATGTAAAATGCTGTTTGGCATATAGTGCGGCGTATGCTTTCCCACACAGCGGGACTGATTCGTGGCTCCTTAGCAACGAAAGACTCAAACATTTCCCCGACCAGATAATCAACCCCGGTTTCTTCTTGGCATTCGGGGCCTGTCGATTCGACGAAATCGATCTTCTGGTTCGAAATCGTCTGGATTGAGGATCCATCGAAGTGGTGCTCGCCTAATTCAAAGATAACAGCCCCGTTGCTCCCAGCGCTAGCCCAAAGTACGGTACCATTAAGCCGTAGTTCGACCGTCATCCCGAGAATATGTGCTGCAAATGCCGCGAACCAAGCACCTCTAATCCTGGTAATTGCATAGTAGCTTTCCTTTTTCTGAGAGGTAAGGAAAAGTTGATTAATGCCTCCAGCAATACCCAACGCATCTCCATGCTTTGTGAGGTGAGTGTATGCTTGGTAAAAGTCTCGTGTTGAGATCTTCAACTGGCGCGTTGCAGTCGTTGTTACATTCTCTAGGACCTTCGCGAATCCTAAGTCATATACGAATGGAGAGAAGTATCCAATCATGTGTTTTAATACGTCGACACTGGGCAGGCTGTCGGGTTCACAACCGCGCAACGAAAGAAGTTCCGAGAAGCATTGGGCAGCTTGGAAGTTACTTGACCCTGTAGCGAGTGCGCCGATTAAGAGGAGGGAGTTTGTTCCAGCCTTAGTATTTGCCATCTCTACTGCAAGTCCCTTGTGACCCCAACCGATGCTTAGAGCTTTCGACAAGACAGATTGAAACCCGCGCTTCGATAAGATGTGCGAGCGCACCGTGTCTCCTAGGGAATCTCGGAGGACAATACCTTTGCCAAAAGTGATCGCTGCAATGACTGCATAGAAGTCGACGCCGCCATCACTCATAGCCTTGAGAGCCCTGCCTGTTAGGGTATGTAAGAGGGAACCCGTGTTGGTGACATCGGCCTGGAAAGAGAAGCCGACAGTGTTTCCTGCCATTTCGAAATACTAGATGAATCTAGGGATATGAGGATTTGGGAATAGGGAAATGATAAGGTGTTGATATATTAATAGGGTTGCAAATTTGAAAGATATTCCAGTAAGGCAGCAAGTCACTTCGGAGTTGATTGACGGGCTCGACCGCACTGGCTGCGCCCCTGTACGTATGCCATATGGTGACATCCACCCCGCTCGACAGGTACATATATGTCTACAAGCGCGCCATCGTCCAATCGCAAATTTCGAACGAGTAGTAGGGCGCGACTTTGGAAATATAACTATGCCCATTGTACGTTTTCCGGTCGTTTGTATGTACATTTGGTGTTGGCGTGTTGGTGTGTCGGAAAGGAAATGTATGGAGGAAGTTGTAAGAAATAATAAAACATAAATCGCGGCACCCCTTAACCGCTCCACTCTCCGTCCCCTGTTTCATAACGCCGGCGGAACTCGGTTTACAAGGAAAAGCGAGGCATAGTATTCTTCTACCACTTTTATCTGAATTTTGAAATGGGCGAAAAACTGAGCGATTCACCATGGAATAAATAGCAACTCATTTTTACACTGACGTACACCTATATTATTATACTATTATACCCCTCCACTGAACGAACACTTGATAGTGGGTCTCTACGCTGCTAAGCGCCAAGCCACCGTACACTCAGCGCAACCATATTAAACCGGTTCAAAAAGTGAAGACAAGAAGCCCAAATCAAAATACCTACTTAGGCACCCTCAAAATGCCAGCCTTCACAAACCCCCAAACCTTCCCCACATTCGATGAGCTGCCCTCTTCCTCGTCGGCATCTTCCACCCCCAATCCATCGCCATGGTTCCTCCTGGCGCAAATCAAGGAGAACATGACGATCACCAAACCCACGCTGGTCGTGCGCGATCGGGCGAACATAGACTTCGCCGTGACGTTCGACGACGGCGATCACCACGGGCTTGCCGGCGCGGGGGGCGAGAAGCTGCGGTTTCGGAAGGGATATACGCTCGTCGTGCCGCGCGCGACGCGGACGGATCGCGGGGAGGGCAAGAAGGCGCTGGTGCGTGTGCCTGAGGGGCAGGGGAGGGAGGTCAGGGTGGTGCCGGGGAGTTTGGAGAGGGTGCTTGCGTTGGGGGCGGAGCTGGATGGGCTAATGGGTGGTGAGAATGGGGATGAGGAGGTGAAGAGGTGCGCGGCGTGCGGGAAGGAGGGGGCGAAGGGCGAGGGCGAGGGCGAGGGAGATGGAGGGCTGAAGCTGATGCGGTGCACGGGGTGTGGCGTTGTTGCGTATTGCAGCAAGGAGTGCCAGGTACAGGGGTGGAACGAGAAGGGGCATAAGGCAGATTGCAAGGTGCTTAAGGGTATCAAGGAGATATGGCCTTGAAATGAGAGCAGTATATTAAATATCGCAACATGGTAGATAGGTAGGCTGTGGTTGAGGAGGCTTTGGGGTCTAGTGGTGAGTTGTGAGGAATCTTCCGAGACAATCGAAATGCTGACCCGACGCCCCCACAGGAGAACAGTTCAAAAAAGATACCATTCACTCAACGTCTTGGAAATTCCATGAAAATTTTTTCTATGTTAACTGGGTATACTATAGAGTTCAATTCTTTACAGCCTAGGCAGTCGTCTTTTCAGGTTCGGGATCCGAGAGCCTCTGCCGATACATGATATCCGTCCTCATCGTAAATTTCGTCCCTGCCTTGACATCATCGCCCGAATGGTACAGCCTCCTATGTTGGAAAATCAGAATCCTTCCAGCCTTCGGGTGAACATCAACTCTGCGATCCTCGTTGGATGACAAGAACGGCGTCGCGCCCCCAACTAACTCAGCTTTCTCTCCGACCTCTTGCTTTGAGTCATTCAAGTACAAGTGTAACGTGTAATGCGTCATCACGGCGTGTCCATCCGCCGTCACCTCGCCGTACGGCGAGTCGCAGTGCGGGCGGAAGAACTGGTCCTTTCCGTACTTCAGAAAACGCATGCGCCTGTTGACGCTATGGAAATCCCACACCGTGGGCTTGGGCGCCGGGGCTTCCTTGCCCTGCCCCTTCGCCCTAAGAAAGACCCGTTGCGGCTCTTGCGTAAAGGAAAGCAGATCCTCCGTGATCTCCGGGACGCGCTCCAGCCGCCCCCAGATCCGATCTACCATGTCCTGGTTATCCCAGATGATGCGGTCGCTGTTGCGATACGAAGGGGTGCTGACCTCCATGCCGGCTCCGGCGTTGACTAGGGCCGGCGCCCACGGCGACCCGTTTTCCTTGTTCCGGTTCTCGTCCGAGACGCTGGCTTCTGCGAACTGGAGAAACTGGGCGCATTCCGATGGGCTCAACACGTTGTCGAGTACTACCGCGTATAGACCTTTGTACTCCGGCAGCGGGGTGTTGGCGAAGTCAATCTTCTTGAAAGTAATAGGCTCCGCGTCGGCGGGGTCGGTCCTGAGGAAGTCGGCTGGGACGTCGACATCCTTGGAGGTGTAAGTGGTTTGTATGAGCGAGCCTGCCATCCTTGATTTTCACCGCTATCGTGATGTGGGGGTATAATGACTGATTGGGCGACTAAGTGCTGTCTGTATTGTAGATTGAAGCTAAATATTCGAGCTAGGACGATATCTTGGGCCGTGAAACCACAAATTAGGTCAATGTCGTGATTGAGAACTTGCAAAAGGCGCGTTTGATCACCTTTATATCAAGCAGAATGTTGTAGCCTTACACTATTAGAAGATGCCTAAATCGTGCCACGCGCAGTGAGCTGGTTGCGGCACAGTTTGAGATCTACAATTAGCGGTCTCGTACGACTAGCAGAGATGGTCATATCATAGCCAAAGTATGATAATGTTAAACGCGACCCAGAAGTCAGTGAATAGATTTCAAATCCTGAGTGTTTTGTTTACATTGAACTCGCTTAGGTGTTCACATCATGGTGAGTTGAGGACCTACCTCTCCAGGCAGACACCATAAATGGGCAGGAATGGCTAGGTGGTTTAGCCCACTAGGGTAAGGCGAAACGGGGCTGGACGTAGCAGTGTCCAATAGGACCCTGATGCCTAGAGACCGGTGTTTAGCAGTGGTTGAGGCTAGGTATTGGGGCTGTATGGTAACGCTATTCGCTATTGTCAGGATCCTATGCAATGCAATGAAGCAATATGACATGAGAATACTTTCAACAACTCAAATACTTTAGGAGGTGATACCACCTATGAATTTTGGAATATCAACTTTTGTGATGTTGTGTAAATCCTAACGATGACCGATGACCGATGACCGTACTCTCCGAGAAGGCGGTCAGACTACGGGTCAGTCGTAGATGCTCCCCGCTATAACTAAATCATTAACTCCGTGGCTTCCACCGGCGGATATAAGAATAAGGAAGCTATAGTCTCGGAGCTGTGATCAGCTACCATGATTCGGCAGGAGCCTGATGAGTGAGTGAGTTGATAGATCATAGCATAAGGCTCCGTGGTACCTGCCCTCGAACTTGGACAAGCTGACAAGAGACAATCCATTAAAACGAGACTGGTTAGTGGACTACTACCCCGGTCCAGTTGTGGGTATGATGTCCAATAGAGGGTCCAACTATCAAAATGCAGCTACGGAGTACATGAACGTATACCAGATGGGCGCCAATGGGATAAATAACATGAAGGCAAGCCATATGGATATATTCAATTCTCTTATCGATGGAAATTTCGAGGTTCGGTTTGGTATTCAGGTTTCTTCGCGATGTCGAAATCGTGATGCCTCGGTTCGATCTTCGGTGTCCTGACCGTGTCGGTGATGCTTGCCGATCCAGCATACTTTTTTGACCCCGCAGTGGATATTTGGAAGGGACAGCCAGTAACGTGAAGATTAGTTGAGTTGGCAGGTGGTTGCAATCCATGGATGTAGTTAGAACTTGGAAAGGTAGAACGCTAGAACGCTAGAACGCTAGAAAGCTACAAAGCTAGATCATTTCTGGAATTGAAAGCAATATTTAGATTTAGTCTTCATCTTATAAATACTAGAGTGTATTTTCACCTACCTCGGCACTTCACAGAAGGAGGAATGTTTCGATTGTTTTCGGGCGGATCGCCCTCACCTCGTTCCAGAAACCATTCACAATATTCACAATACGAAGTCCGAGGGGAAATGGCAGCAGCAACAAATAACCCTCTGGCAGGGTCCGTCAACTCTGGCCCGAGTGTCTCCTGCGTCGTGCTCACCATCGCCGGTCTCAAGGTGAACGTCTATGGATTGTCCAAGTTGCCAGAGGGCGCAAGCAAGATATCATGTTTATGGCTGCATCACCCGAGACTGAGATCTAAAGATGACATGACAAACATCGCCGACCAGATATTAACCGCTTACCACCAGGAATCATCCCCTGAACGTGGTCTGATCGCCGTCGCCTTCGATCAGAGAAACCACGGCTCGCGACTCGTAGACGCGCGAGCCAACGATGACTGGCGCAGCGGAAATCCGACACAGTATGTCTTTTCAATACTTCAATACTCTCCAACATCAACTACCTCGAGCTGGTCACTCACATTGACGTTGACCCAATCCGAAAATGTGCCTCACTAACCCCTATTTCTAAACAGTGCTCAGGACATGTTTGGCATAATCACAGGCACGGTCGTGGACACGATGCACTTGCTCGACCTAATAGAAGGCCACCTCTTCGGCGCTGGGGATGGTCCTGGCGCCGCATCTAATGGCGCGAAGAGGCATATTGATCAAAATTTAATTCTAGGCGTTAGCCTGGGCGGACATACTGCTTGGCAGCTTTTGTTCGCCGACCCTAGAGTCACCGCTGGTGTCATGGTAATTGGATGCCCTGATTATTCCTGTAAGTCTAGTACCTCGAAAAAGAAACATCTTTGAAACTAGCGCTGATGAGCGCAGATCTCATGAAAGATCGCGCGCGATTATCAAAATTACAGACTTTTATGGAAAAGGACGGACAATCCTTCTTTGGCAGTAAGGACTTCCCGGACGCGTTGATAAAGGCCTGTAACAAGTATGATCCACGGAGCATCTTGTTCAACAGTCGCGACAAAGCTATATCAACCAAGGACTCGGCGACCTTGCGCCCTGTACTTGACTCGAGGGTCTCCAAAAAGAGATTCCTAGTTCTCTCCGGCGGAGCGGACAAGCTTGTCCCGTATAGAATCAGCGAGCCTTTTATGCAATTCTTCAAGATCGCTACGAACAGCTGGTACGCCGACGGAGGAATTTATGTAGAAGACAACGTTTACCCGGGTGTGGGTCACGAGTTCAATGCGGATATGAGGAGAGACGCTGTGCGATTCGTCCTCGACACGGTGGCGTTGGCAGATGGCGTGAAGGAAGCAGAAGCCTCCAAGGAAGCCCCTAGAGAAGCCCCTAAGGAAATCGCATCTCCTAAAATTTAACTTAGCTACGAGTTCAAAAAGATCAGACACGAAATAACATAGAAATACTATTAATATGACCATGGTTGAGAAACACCCTCCATAAGATATTCTTCTCCCTCCGTACTCCAGAATGACTGCACACCGCTACGGGTTCGATCGTCTTCATTGACAAAAAGCGTCTGCGGAATTCCCCACGGGTTTCTCTTCCGGCGCTTACCAGCCAGCAGCTCGCCCTTTCCGTGGGGGTCTTCTTTCCACTGAGTAATCGCCTCGACGATACCTTTCATAGCAGCCTGGTTTGACCCATCGATCATTCCCGGAGGGTCCACTCCGACGAAATCAACGCGATCTAGAGGAAATCCAATGGCACTGCAATGGCAATCGACGAGACGTTCGCGCTTGAAGGCGTGGCTCACCAATGTCAATTTCCTAGGCCAAGTTCCGTGATTTTCCCAGAACTTGGTGAGCGAAAATAGCACGTTGTAGTACGAGTCTAACGCCCGCTCCTCGCCAAAGATCCGCCCCGCCGCTTCGGCATCGGATAAGATGCCAAAATATGTGTTTGTGCTGGCGAGATTGGCGTAGCTCCGCGCTTCGGAAAGGCGGTCCTCTTTTCTCGTAGGGCCACTATGATTTTATGATTAGTTATTAATTAAGCTCAATGTTTGTCTTGATAATTGGTTTAACAGGTCATTCAAATGTTAGAACTAAAAACCCACCCAGAAAATATTAATACAGAACTTGCGTCGTTCTTTAATACGTGCAGTCCAGCCTTGATGTGCTCGATGAATGTTGGCGTTTCGCCTTTTTGAAACCCGGCGATGAGCCACTCATTTTCATCGTGGCCGAGTGAGGGTCCGCCAAGCCATATGCCGTGGCAGCACACGATGATTAAATTTTTAGGTGGATCAGACGTCATCATGTATCCACGAGTTGTGTCAATCGCTTTTATGGTAGGTAGCGATATTTGAGTATAGTATTACTGAAGCACTGGAGGTATTGACGTTGGAACTGAGACGATGGTGAATTCGCCCGGCTAAGTGTATATTAATGTACACGATATGCGATTATCGATGATATTTCCGATTTGATTTACGAGCTCTGATATCAAGTGTTGGAAATACTAGGCAATATGAGATTTATTAGTGTGGTGTTGGAGTCTATTTTAATAGTTGAAGAGGAATTGATCCTCTTGTTTGAAGTACCTAATACGAAGGTAATCCAAACTTCTTTGACGGCCTAACGATACTTCGCGTAAGATCTGTGAGACATGAGTGTTGAACCTCTTGAGCGAGAATTCTCCCTAAAATAACCGCGGTCCCTCCTTTTTGGCTCATCATCTTTCTTGGAGAGCTCAGTCATTACCGATTCATTAAGCAGAGTATCACTTTTGGCATACTTCAACCTGTCAGGGTTTCCCTGGATTGGGTCGGATTTAATGGGACGCTGAAGTTTGTAAGGTATTTATGATGTAAAGAACAAGTTGGTTGATTTTCGAAATGAGAAACCATCCCTTTACATTCATCCTTCATTTGCCCTTAATAACTTGAAGATATTAGACACGAGGTAAAGACTCCCTGCGATGACAAGCGGGCCTTCGTTCGCAGCCTGGCTTGCCCAGCTAAGGGCCGAGAGCACATTCGTAGATGCATCGAACTGCGAAGAAATTGTAATACCGCAATTGCTGGCCACCTCAAGCAATGCTGCTGGGTTTGTTGGTCGAACCCAAGGCATCCGGTCCACGGGACCGAATTCGACTGTGACCACGGAATCACCGTTACGTAACAATAATTTGAACATCTCCGATACATCTTTTCCCTGGGTGGCAGCAAGCACCCAAGTGACGGGTTTGCCCTGGGACCGCAGGTGTCTCTCTACGAAGGCGGCGAGCACTTCCGCAGACTGAGGGTTATGAGCGCCATCTAAGAGAACATCCTCCTTTCGAGCAGTCAAACTTTCAATGCTCAGTCGCTGAAGCCGTCCCGGCCATACCATCTCCCGAGCGGCAGAAGCAAGGTTATCTGTAGAAGTTGAAAATTGAGGACACGCAAGTCGAAATGCTTCATGCGCACAAGCAAGGTTCTGGCGTTGATGGGGTTCAAGATTCTCCTTCAACTTCTCGACGAGTGTGTCTGAATCGGAATCTGTAAATTTAATGGGACTACCTGTTTCCTCGGCGTGCTTCTTTAGAACATCCAGTACAGAGCTCGGGTTGCTGCCATCCACAACACATGTTACTCCTTGCCGCATAATACCAGCTTTTTGAAGAGCGATCTCCTCGATCGTATTTCCTAGAAAAGATTGATGGTCGATACCAATTTTGGATATGACGGTGACACACTTATGTTTTAATACGTTAGTCGCGTCGAGTCTCCCACCTAAGCCTACTTCGATTATACCAATCTCGACTTTCTCGGACTCAAATATCTCAAAAGCCGTGGCTGTGAGCAATTCGAATTCGCTCGCTTCAATACGTTGCTCTTCATTTCTCCTCTTGACCAAGCCCTCGAAGTGCTTGAACTTGCTTTCAGACACGACACTATCATTGATGGTAATGCAATCTCGAGGCTCAATGAGATGAGGCGAGGTGAATCTGCCGCATGATATTTGATTGGCACGCAGCATGGCAGTTAGATAGGCGCATATCGAGCCCTTGCCATTTGTACCGGCGACATGGATGGCTTTCCATGTTTGTGGCGTCTGCTTAAGCAAGGAGGTGATGCGTGCTAGGCCGAGATTCACCATGATGGTGATATTAGATGGTTCGGCAGCCGTACGTGCGTAGAGAGATATCTTGGCACGTAGAAAACCAAAAAAAACCACAGACCTAGGGGCAGACAGAGTCTGAGATCAATCGATCCGGTTGCTATTTGATGGACATCTGGAAATCTTGGTACGGGGGAGATATCCTTAAGATGATCGAATTACTAGTATGAGTCATATAAATGGTTGATAGGGAAATATCGTATGAAAATATGGGATATGGGAGTGAGATATTCTGTGTCTGGTAGGAAGTTGTAAGACGACGGGTCGTTGTGAGCCTATGAATTTCGACGACATACTTAAAATAAAATAAATTGAATTGTCGCTATGCCTAATTAGGATATCGAAGCCAAGGCTTGCCAGTTGCGATGCATGTCGGTAGTATGTACTAGCGTATATGCATGTATCTATGTACTATCTTGTGCGGCCAATGACTCTGCTCGGTGGCAGGTGGGATGGTGAGGGTGAGGGTGAGGGTGAGGGTGAGGATCAGACCGCACTGTCCACTTAAGCCTGGCTCCCGTCCCGTCGCAACTATCCTATTTTCCATTTTCCACTTTACTTTACTTACAACCTTGAACTTTTTACCTTCAAGGTTAACCGTTCCTAACTGACCTACCAAAATTAACCTGGCCATTTTCCGCTGCCAGTCTTTTCTACCCCCTCCTCTCTTTTTTTCAATGTTGTCGCCTTTGATGGATGATTAATGCCATTTGATCCATCTGAATTCCACCGTGGATTGCCGCGCATTATTGGATCATCCATCTTTATATCTCCCATGTCCTTTTATCCCAGTTCCTGATCGCCGAGATTAGTCCCTGCAGGTGTTAATTCATCCATCACATTTCTCGCAATCAGCCATCGGCGATCAGCAACCAGCAACCAAGCATCCAGCATCTCTGCGACAACGCGACAATCGATATTGCTGTCCTCTCAAACCCCGATTCTCTCCTCCACTACATCTACTTACTCTTGCCTCACACGCGACCTTCATCCTACCAAAATCGCACCCTTCTGAGCTGCCCGTTGCTAAGCGCGCACGCCAAAATGGGTCTACCGTAAGTCTTGTCATCACGACGCGTCTTTCTGCTTCCGCGTTATCATTATCACGAACGGCACCTTCGATGATTCTGACGTCAATTTGCACCAATCTATCAATGTTCTATTCCTTTCTCATGCATTTGCCAACCATTTATGCTTTGGCTTTGGCATAATTCCTGACTAATTTAGCTGACATTTTCTCTCTTAAACTAGACTCTGGCGTGAGCCTGAAGAGGATGCCCCTCGTCGGTCCACAACGAGGTCCCCCACCCATCCTGTCATCGCTCGATCCCCCATCGCTCATTCGCAACCACGCCGTCGTGATTTGCGCGAGTACCGAGAACGTCGCCTACGAGAGTTGCTTAACTCTGACGATGACGATGACGATGATAATGGCAATGATAATACCACTGTCAATGCCAATGCCAGCGCCAATGCTGGGCGTGATAGACTACGAGCTGTGCGTGCCCGGTTTTTCGAGCCAGCTCCTAGCTTCGCTGTGGAGTCCTACGCACCTCCCCGCGATCATTTGACCCAAGATGCGCGCTTACTCGACCAGGCCGTATCATACTTGACACAACCCAACACAGTTTTGAACTGGGACACCTTAACTGAGACTCGTGGTCGTGAACCATCGGCTGAAGGAGCCAATGCCAGGTCAAACCGACTGGCAGCAAGAGTAGCTGACTCCGATGATCGTCCCGTCCAACCTGGCTTGGCACAAGTGCGTGAAGACAATGATGCCTATGACTGGCCGCCCCCTGCTCCCCGGTCTCAAGCTATTCGATTTCCGGGTCGTCAACGCGTACCCTTGTCACGTACCCGCCGCCGTCAGCTTATGAACGCCGCTTCCCGGGATCCAGTTGCTCAGTCTGCCCAATCTGCCCAACCAGCTCAATCAGCACAATCGGCCCAACAATCTCCTCGCTCCTCTGATAGCTCCTTCTCACCTGCTTGGGCCCAAGTTGGTGGCCGTCATCGTGGAGTTCCGGCACCAGACCGACATGTCGACGGGCTAGGCGACCGTGATCGTAGCTTGAGTCCCGACGGATTATGGGACAACCTACTTACTACGCTAACTCCGGATCCTCAGCCACCTAGCGTTGGTTCCTCATTTGCTTCCGCTAGTGCTTCTACTTCAGCATCACAAAACCCTACTGCGGCCTCATCTCGTACTTCTGTCACCAATCCGGCAGAGACCGTCGAACCCCCTTGTGACCCAGTCAGTGAGGAAGGATCTGGTGAACGAGATACAAACGATGTGAATCGACTCATGGCGGAACTTGGTGAATCGGGTCCTGAGGGTAATATCCCAGATGATATGGCATGGATTTCAGGTATGCATTCAATCATCCGCCGTCTTGCTTCTCGAGAAGATATTCCGGACTCATGGTGGGAGCAAGCTGGCCTTAGCCGCTCGATGTCATGGGAAGCGGCAGAAGGAGATAACTAAGGATCGACTCCCCTTGGTATCAGGGCCCATGATGGACAAGGGACACAAAAAGGAGTTATGGCACGGGCAAAAAGGGGTCTTGCGATTTATTTCAGGCAGGTTATGGTGTTCCGGAAAACATTGCGCTGTGAGGGCTAGGATGCCTTTTATCATTCAGAGAATACCAGGTCCGGTCGGAAAGGAAACGGACTAAAAAGGAACTATCTGGGTGACCCTACACTGTGTACTATGATACGGTATAGATGTCAGGGTCGCGTCAGAACTACTAAGCTCCCGTTGTCAGGGGCGAATGACAGACTGTGCTGTCCTTGTTTAGGAGGTCGATAACTAATAAGGACTTGCTTACTGAATTGTCTTGACACGATGTACGGTGTGACGTGATTAATTGCTATGTACTGTCGTGGTGTTTGTGTAGATACTGTGATGCTTTTATGTAGGTGGCACCCATCCATTGTATCGATCGGACATCGAATATTAATGGATACCTACCTAGGTAGGTACATACATATGTAGTAGCTACCTGGTGGGAAGCTAATGTTTACAGTGCATAACGTTACCTATCATGTTACCTATCGCGGCAAGTACGGAGCTTTCGCTGTAGAAGTTGATGTAATAATTATCTGGAGGCTGCAGTAGCTGCTCCCCAGTACCCCGCCATAAACGACCTAGACGGTTTCCAAGGTTCCTAGTGGTGAGGCGTGCCTGAACTTCGCCCTATGGGCAACAATGGCATTATCAGTACGTACTCTATGTACTATACTACATATCTAATACTATCTATACTAGTTATACTAGGTAGTAGCCACCCAATTATGTTGCAGCGTCTTGAAACATTCCAGGAACAAGCAACTAGACAACGGGTACCTGTAATTGGACGCCTAAATTCATTCCCACACGCACAAATAATCCATTACATGCGACCTTTTGCGACCTTGCTACCTTGCGACTTCTTCTTCTCCCCACATCGGGAATCAAGATTTGGGGAATTTCGTAGCAACGAAGCTTTTTTTTTCTTTTGAGGCTTAGGCTTAGGTTTTTCCTTTTTTTTCATTTCCTCTTTCGTTTCACAACGACCTTTCTATTTTTTTTGCCTTTACCTGATCTTGACCTAACCCGACCTGACCCGACCTGACCTTTGAGTCCCTCTTTTTAAAAATAGAAATTGGTTAAGCTCGAGCTACCAATCTGCCAACTGCCAGACTACTATACCACCAATACCACCAAATACTACCGTCAACCTAACCTGAATCAACCTACCAATCTTGAACTGACGCACCCCACCGAGAACGATCAATGATCAACGATTTTAACGATTCACGAACGACGACCCGTTACCTTACATAGACCATAGAGTTGAACTATTGCAACATTGGTGGGAAGATAAGAAGAGTCCATAGTTTAGGTGGAATGTGAAAAGAAACTCTTGATCCTACGGCCGCCCACGACGCGTGCACCGCCCCTCCTTCACCTTCTTCATAGACGAATCTCTGTGGACGACCGCCCCCCGGCACCCTAGGGAGGGGAAGACGACATTGTACACAACGTGGCCATGGCGCCTAGCTCGGGGCATGGCCCCAATCTCTCCAACGGCTCATCGTCGGCCGATAGACGTTACAGCGCCGTAAACGGAAAACCCCAAGCCGCCGTCGCGGCCAGACATGACAGAACGCCCAATACCCCCAGAAAGGATAGCGGCGGGCGAGAGAAGGCGTTGCAAGATCCTGGTTTGAGAGATTACGTATGTTCTACTATTTTATTGTACCTTATCTGAACGATAGGTGCTGCGTTTATTGCATGTGCTTGACAATGGACTGATTGGATTCTTCATCACAGCGTTTAGGAGAATGTCTAGGAAAAGGAGCTTTTGGTTCCGTGTACAAGGCCATCCATTGGGGCACCGGTGAGGCTGTGGCGGTCAAACAGATTAAGTTGGTGAACTTACCAAAGAGTGAACTTCGAATGATTGAGGTATACTGGTAAACCGTGATCACATTTGTGGACAAGAAGCTAACATGACATAGGCTGAAATCGACCTCCTGAAGAATTTGAACGTATGAATCCCCTACCTTATACGACGGACAAGGCTGTTCTCACTTGTCCTAATTGTTCCTGAAACCTAACGATGTATGTCTAGCACGATAACATTGTCAAATACATTGGGTTTGTCAAATCGACAGACTGTCTCAATATTATCTTAGAGTGGGTTATCCCCATCCTTTATGTTTTGCCAGTCGTATTCTTCTTGGCGGGAATGCTGACTCTGTTAGGTATTGTGAAAATGGCTCTTTACACTCCATATGCAAGGCCTACGGCAAGTTTCCAGAGAACTTGGTTGGAGTTTATATGACCCAGGTCCTCCAAGGCCTTCAATATCTACACGACCAGGGTGTTATTCACAGGGATATCAAAGGCGCAAACATCTTGACGACGAAAGATGGCAAAGTCAAGCTTGCAGATTTCGGCGTATCAACTAGCACCCTCGCTGGACCCGACAAGGAAGCTCAAGTAGTAGGGACACCATATTGGATGGCCCCTGAGATAATTGAGCTGTCAGGTGCTACGCCAGCTTCCGATATCTGGAGTTTGGGGTGCACCGTCATCGAGCTATTGTCGGGCAAACCTCCGTATTACCATCTCCAGGCAATGCCCGCATTATTCGCAATTGTTAACGATGATCACCCACCTCTTCCCGAGGGCGTGTCTTCGGTTCGTAACCATCACATAGTTCGATTCATCTGTACCTGCAGGAGTTGGGGCTAACTGTGCTTTAGGCTGCACGCGATTTTCTCATACAGTGTTTTCAAAAGGACCCCAATTTACGTGTCTCCGCAAGAAAGCTTTTGAAGCATAATTGGATTGTGGGCTGCCGACGGAGTGACGCTCCGGTGGCCAAAGCACCTGGAAACTTCAGTCAAGCGGTCGAAGAAGTTAAACAGTGGAATAAAGCTCTCACCTCCTCCGAAACCAACCTTAGGGCCTCTGGAGGATCCGATTCTTCGCTTCCCTTTCATCACGGTCATCCTACGTCTCGATTTGCATCTCAGGATCAGCCAAGGTCCAACATGCCCACCCCATCGAAAGCACCCTTTCCTCTTGGAAAGCCAAAGCTCACCGCCGAGGACTTTCGATCCCCTGAGCTTGCGGGTATGTATTTTATGCACATATTTATACAACCTGAGTATTTAGGATTTTACTTATGCTGTTTTCATAGATGATGACAACTGGGATGATGACTTTGCGACGACGTTTTCACCAAATGCCTTGAGACTTCCTAGAAAACCTCAGGACCACTTCGGCGGCCTACTTTCAGCTGATCGTCTGAGAGCTTTCGCATCTATGGATAATTCACGTGAGATTTCTGTGAATTGGGACCATGGTTATGACGGTGAACTTATGACAATGAAAAAAGTGCCGCCAATTCAAGAGGAAGATCCACAGGAGAAGA
Source organism: Rostrohypoxylon terebratum (assembly GCA_022497145.1). Lineage (NCBI taxonomy): Eukaryota > Fungi > Ascomycota > Sordariomycetes > Xylariales > Hypoxylaceae > Rostrohypoxylon > Rostrohypoxylon terebratum. The sequence goes on from MU386010.1 coordinate 41,080, forward strand.
CGATCCGACCCAACTGGAAGATGGCACCTAAGCCCGAGAAGACCACCGATTCTAAGCCTCAGCAACCAAAATCATCCCCTCGCAAAAGATCGACAAATGGCCACCAGCGAGAAAAGTCACAACCCAAGAACCAACTTGGCGGTAATAAGTTCGAACTTCCATCGCGCCCTGATCTAGCATTTAGGGAACAGTCAGTAGAAGATTACTCAGACCTCTTTGATGATAATGATAGCATTTTCAATCAACGACTGAATTTAACAAAAAAGGTACGTGTTCAATCAAATGCGCCATGCATGCCATTCTCCCGCAGCATCGCGTCGCTTACATCTCATTTGACAGCCTGATACCCCTCAACTCTTCCACCCTTCAGACCTTACTAGTTTACCGCGATCTATGCAATCTCCTGTCTCGGGGAATTCAAGAAGGCAATCTTCGGCGCGACCCTCAGTTCTTCCTGACCGTCCTTTGCAAAGATCCAATTCGTCTATCGAGATCCAGAAGTTTGCCGAGGACGAAGAAGACGAAGATTTCTCAGACATATTTGGCCCAGGTGGTAATTTGGCCGAAAAAGAAGAAAGCGATCGTGGATCGGAAGACGGTAACCTAGTATTATCAAGACTGTCTAGTAACTCTTGGCTCGGTGACGACGAAGACGAGGACGATCCTTTTGCTTCTATGGATCCTGACTGGGACGAAATGGATCTCGAAGCAAATATCGCGCGCGATCGATCCGCACGACTTGCGGAGAAGATCGAAGAGCTCGTCGGCTCGCTTAAGACGACCGAAGGCGAAGATACGCTTCTTGAACTTTCAGGAGAATTAGTAAGTATCCTTTTTCTTTGGGTCTTGCTTTTTCATCCAATCCTTATTGTATTCTTCCTCATGCTAATAATTGAATCTAGTTGGGCTTGCTCTACGAACACAGAGAGGTCAAGAATCTGATCATTAGCGCCCACGGATTACTCCCTATTCTTGAGATCCTTGAACCATGCACCGCTAAGAGCAAGCAGCGAATGATCTTGCAACTGCTACAAGTTGTCAACACGGTATGATAACTGAATTCCTTATTTACGTTAATTGCAGCTAACCTTTGTCTAGATTATTTTGGATGATATCGAACTACAAGAGAACCTATGCTTCGTCGGTGGCATTCCGATTATCACGAAATTCGCAGCTAGGCAGTACTCTAACGGAATTCGTCTGGAAGCTGCAGCTTTCGTAAGACAGATGTACCAAACGTCAACCCTGACATTGCAGATGTTTGTTAGTGCCGGCGGTCTCAATGTTTTGGTAGAGTTCTTGGATGAAGATTATGACAGTGCAAGAGACCTTGTACTCATTGGTGTGAATGGTATTTGGAGTGTGTTTGAGCTTCAGGTTTGTCATAAATACTACCTCATATCGTATATATCTACTGACGCCGGCATATAGGGTCCTACCCCGAAGAATGACTTCTGTCGCATCTTTTCGCGCAGCAAGATCCTCGATCCTCTTGCTTTAGTTCTCCATCGCGTTCTCGACGAGGATTCGGAGAACGAGCTCACGGAATTGATTGAAGGTCGTATAGTAAACATCTTCTACCTCTTTTCGCAAGCTGAGAACTATGTCAAAGAGATGGTAGCAGATCGACAAGTACTGAAGAGTAGGTGATTTTCGTTTACTCAGATAATCATTGCTGCCAAAGCTGACAAATGATAGGCATTCTAAAGGATCTGCGTCGTATGACCCCTGCTCACCAGATTACGATGTTGAAATTCATCAAGAACTTGTCCATGTTGTCAACGACACTTGAAGCTCTTCATGCGGCCGATGCGATTGATCTCCTCATCGAGTTGCTTAGTAATAGCATGAAAAATGGGCATCCCCACTTCCGCGAGATTTCGAACCAGGTACTGAACACCATGTTCAACCTCTGCCGTCTCAGCAAGGATCGTCAAGAATATGCGGCTGTCAACGGAATCATTCCGCTGTTATTGGAGATCATGAAAACGGAGCGCCCTCCAAAGGAGTTCGCACTACCTATCCTTTGCGATATGGCCCACTCTGGGAGCAAGGGTCGTCGGTTCTTGTGGCAGAATAAGGGCTTGGACTTCTACATCTCTCTCTTGGCAGATCAATATTGGCAAGTTACTGCGATGGATGCCATTTTCGTTTGGTAAGTCATGCTGGTATGTAACATCATATGAGTTTACTAACAATTAGATTAGGCTACAAGAGGAGACGGCCAAGGTCGAAGGTCATCTTATCAACTGCCAGTTTACAGACGCCATTGTCTCTTGTTTTAACACGCACAAGATCAATGCGTTCGATCCTAACCTCCTGGAACCCCTGCTTAAGGTCTTGCGAATATCTCCATCACTAGCCGCATCATTGGCCAAATCAGCGATGTACTCGGGAATAGCGCAGAAGCTTTCCCACAAGAAGGCTGTCGTCCGTCTCAACCTTCTCCGTCTCGTCCGAAATATACTCGAAGCTCGAGAATCGGATTACTTCGCAGACCTGAGAAACAAGCAGCTCGGATCATTAGTGGATGCTATCAGAGTCCTTGCGGAGAAGGACTCTGCTGTATTAGTGCGAAACCTAGCGTCTGACTTGGTCTCCCTGATAGACGGAAGCCCTGATCAGTTTGCTATGCCTCTATCGGCGCCACCGACGGCGGCATCTAGTCGTGCGCGATCCGGAGGAAGGCGCGTATATACACCACCATCTCTACATTCTTCAACATCTGTACCTATTACGCCTCACAGCGCTCCTCGCGCCTCTCATGCCCACTCACAATCTTCCGCCTATATTGAAGTAGCGTCAAGCTCAAGACGATCGGCCGCCTCTCTCGCGCCAGAGCGCGACCACGTCGCCTACCGCCCTAGAAGCAGAGATGACCTGACTAACTCTGGAGCACCAGTCAGCAGTCCCCGTCGAGCTAGTAGTGATGTTCAGGCAGGCAGCAACTTGGTCTCAAGTAAGAGCAGAGCACCAAGAACTCCGGGCATCTATGTCTCGCGACCCAGCTTAGGCACTCCTACAGGGCCATCCCGAAGCGAAAGCTTGTTGTCGAATAAGGAAAACATGGAAAGCGTCGCAGAGGGGCCTCGACGACACGGAAACAGATTGTCCGTATCGGAGTCTGGCAATATAGCCACCACTGGCGCCAGTTCTTCAACCCGATCTACTTCCGGAAGACAGAGACGAAGCCGTGCCCCTAGTGAGGGCAAGCAGAAGTGGAGCACGTAGCCAATCCACATTACACATCTACTTTTACTGTCACGAATTGAAGGAACCCCCGCAAAAAGAGGTTCAATTGAACGAACATAACTGAATGAAGAGCATACCAAAGAAACGCGATGAAAGTTGTTTTTAAAACGAGCACCCCGCCGCTTTTGCCTCTTAGTACTATGACAAATCACAGAAGACCTTGGCCGAGAAGAGGGGACATGTTGCATCGCAGGAGAGGATTTTGTAAGGACACGTGCATAGGTTTATCATCGGACCAGGGGTACGGCTGTTTGCATGGGAAAGGGTCATTGACGGACCGGACGATTGGAACCTCTAGCATAATGAATATGAAAGCTGCAGGCGGGGTTTTCGTTACCTTCGCTTGTTGCTATGCCTGAGTCTTGTATGTGGTTTGCCTGCATGTGAATACCTAATACTTTGGAAGTGCTGGTTATGTTGGCGTGTGGCTTTTCGGTAAGGTTCGCTTGTAGGTTATGCTCGTGGGTTTTGTCAACTGCCTACGTGTCGTCGATCTTGTTACTGTGGCTCAGACATGTAGGTAGTGATGATCGGACGAAAAGTTGCACATTCATGTTCACTATTAATTAGGGTGGAAACAACCTGCGCCTTCGCAATATGGGTTTTGAAAACACAGCCTTGATAATAGTATGAGTCTTCTTCCTACTTAGCCGTAATTTTTCTTTTTCTAGGGACCCGAACACCCCCTGCGCGCCTATGAGATGTATACTTGATGGGCAGTTAAATATGTATGTCTCTAGGTAATATCCGTATTGTGTGGCGTTGGCAGCGTAGCACTTAGGCTCCTATAGGGGGCTTAGCTATCTCGGAGATATGGAAGTTAGATGCCCAACGGCTGTCAACAAATCCAATACCCAGGGAAAGTATTTCTGTTGTTTTCATCCTCACCTGGGCAATTTTGAAACTGGCCGCCTGCCTACATAGAATTCTCTTCGAAATTGAGTTGGGTATGGTACTTACCTAGGTATGTGTCACAATCCAACCCCCCAAATTGACCCAAGAACGGAACCGGACTAAGTATATATCCGAATGCTACAGCTGCTCCAGCAGCAACACAGAGCATCGCAGAGCAACATAGAGCATCGCAGAGCAACATAG
>MU386011.1:0-44665 GCA_022497145.1 Rostrohypoxylon terebratum
ATTTATAAAACATTAATAATTATATTTTAAATTTAATATATTTTTTTTATTTTAATAAATAATTTTAAAAGGCTTTTTATACTTATTATATAAAATTAAATTAACTTTTTGTATAAAATAATAATAAAATTATAAAGATAATAAATAAGCTATATAATATATAACAATTTTCTAATACTTAAATAATTAATTTTATAAATATAACTTAATTAAAGTTTTAAGTTTATATATAAATTATTATTTATTAAAAATCTTTTAATAATTCCGTTAAGATATACATTACTTATAATTTATATAAAATTAACCTTATTTTTAAACGATTTTAAATTTCACTAACCTTTTTTAATATTATATTATCCGTTTACATTAACTTTAAATTCGTAAGTATTACGATTTTATTTTTTTCTTTACATTTTTAGAAGTAGTTCGCCTTCACAAGGAGTACGATTTCCGGTTAAATGCCTTTAAGCTTTTATTATTAAAGTTTATAAGTTTATTATTCTTTTAAAATACAATGTAAATTAATTTTACCGTTTCAAAATCGTTTTATTAATATATTGTTTACAGGTAAATTAATATATAAAAAAAGATTAATAAATAAAAAAAGGTTATATATTTAAAAACTACTTAATATATTAATTTTTAATATTAAAGCTATTATACTTTTTAAGTTTTTTTATTTAACTATTTACTTACCGGTTAAAATTATTAATATTGTTTTTTAATTTATAATAAATATACACGATTTCAGTCTTTAAAAATATAAATTTAACGTCGTTATTATCGGTTAAAAGTTAAATACGTTTATATATATTATTAACTATTTTACCGTAATTTGTACGATTATTAATTAATTTATTATTATTAAAGTTATTTAAAATTAAGCTTAAAATTAACTTGTCCTTTTTAAATATTAACATTATTACGTTTAAGGTTTATAATATATATGATTAAAACTAAATATATATATAATAAAGTATAAAAAAATAAGTTTATTTTATATGTTATTTTTATTAAACTACTTTATTAATAACGTTTTACTAGTAAAAATAATTATTTATACGTGTTAACAAAGGTTATTTATGTGGTTTAAATCACGTTTTATACTTATTATATAAAATACTATTAAATTTATATAAATAACTTTATTATATTTTAAAAAAGTTATTTATAAATTTAAGGTTAAATGTAATAAATAATACTTTTAACTATTATTAATAATTACATTTAAAAAAATGTATTATTTTTAACTTTAACGAAGATTATTAATGGTGTAAAATAATAACTTTTTAATACGAAATTTTAAATCTTTATAAATTTATTAAACGTAATAAATACATAACTTATATATTTATTATTTTTACTATAAAAAGAATTATATTTTTATCTATAAACATATATTATTATTTAATACAAAAAAGTTATTTAATATATTAATTAAAAAATCTTGACTTATAGAATTATAAAATTATTAAAATATATTTAAATTTAATAAAATTAATAAATTTTTATTATATTAGAATATTCATTATTTTATTGATATTTTCTAAAGTAACACCTCTTTATTATTTTATTTATTTATTAATAAATAAATAAATTAAAAGTATTTTAATAGTATATAAATAAAATTTAAAACTAAAAAAAATATGAATTTAAAAGCTTTACCAGCGTATTTATCCTTTTTATTTTTTAAAAAAATAAAAGTTTATAATTTTATATAAACTATTAAAAACTTAATAAAGTTATTATTAAAAATAAATACTTTTTACTTTTTATCTTTAAAATTTTAAACCGAATCTTTAACGTATAATATTTTTTTTAAAATTAACTTTAAAGATATATATTATTAAATTCGAATGAAAAAAGGTGACAAGTGGAAAATAACTTTCCGAATATATTACGGTTATTACGAGTATTTAATAATGCTTTTTAACTTAATACATACTTTTATTATTTTTTAAAGTTATATTTATTAAGCTTTTTATAACTATTCAAACGTTTTTTATATTATATATTTAAACGATATTTTAATTTTTTTTAAAGACTAAGATTTATATATAAAATATTTATATTCAATATTATAAAAACTTTAAAAATATAACGTATATGTTAAACCGTTTAAGTGTTTATTTTACAAAAATAAAATTAAGTTTTTAAGGTTCATTATATTTATTAAAGGTATTTTTAAAGATCTTTTAAGGGTAAAAATTATAGTTATATAATTTAAACTTATTATGTACCGCGAAGTGTAATAATTTTTAAGATTTTATAATTTTTATAGAAAATTCATCGAAGGTTATTTTTATATAGCGAAACTTTTATATAATTTGCTATAAAATGATATTAATAGTAAAAAACCGGGAAAGATGTATTTATAAAGCAAAGTAACGATCGTCTTTTATTAGCTACGTAATACTTTTATTAAAGCTTTTTTATTACGTTATTTTAATCTTGAGTTATTAATTTAAGTGAAAACCAATGCGTTTACGTATATTATAATTAACATTATATTATAACTACACGAAAAAGTATATTACCTTATAGTTTTTTAATTACGTAAGTTTAAAAATATAAAATTAAATTACGAAACTTTAAATTATAAAATAATAACGATTATTAAATTATTTAAATATTAAAAAATAATATTTATAAAGCAATAAATATATTATAAAAGTTTTATTAAATTATTAAAACTTATATATGTTTATAAAGGAATTAATGTTTAATAAAAAATAATCTCGTTAATATATATTTAATATTTTATAATTTTAAAATTAAATATAAAAGCGGAAAAAAACCTTATAAATCTTAAGTCGTGCCGATTTAACTATAAAAAACCTTAAAAAACTAAAACATAATTAAATACCGTTAATAAAGGTTAAATTAGTAATATTTTAAGCGGTGAAATCTTAAAAGACGTAGTTATAAAAAACGAAGTTTTAGTTTTTAAAAGTTAATTTAAATTATATAATTAATTAAGTTAAATAGATAATCTTAAATAAGTTTTTAAAAGAATTATAAAAGTTTTAAAAAGTAAAAGTAAACGAAATATTAATAAAAAAAATAATATATAAGTTAAATTACTTTAATAAATTAAAAGAAATTATTATAAAAAATTTAAAATAATAATAAAACTTGATTAAAAAAAATAAAAAAAAAATTATTAAAAAACAAATTAATGTTAATAATATTTTTTAATTAATTAATAACAATGGTTTAATTTAGTTTAAAAATTAAGTAAACATATTAAATTAATAAAGTATTAAAGAAAAATTAATAACGCAAAACCAAGAAAACTTATATATAAAATATTTTAACGTTAAACGTACTTAAACTTTATTAATAAAAAGGTATTTTTAAAGCGATATAAAATAAAAGGTATAAATATAAGTTAATAAATGTAATATATGTTAAAATATTAAAGTATTTAAATATAAACCTTATTTTTTAAAAACCTTTCATTATTTTTATTACTTATAAAACCTTAAAAGGAAATTATAATAGATCTTATTATAAAATTATTATTAGTTTAATTTAGAAAATAAAAAGTTAATGCGATTTTATTATTATAAAATTAATATATAAAAATAACGGAATTTATTTCAATTGTTATTGAATTTAATATAATAAAATTAATTTAACTTTTAAAACGATATATTTTTATTAAGTATAAAATATTTAATAGTATAATATTAAATAAAGGAATAATATTTATTAGTTAATCTTAATTAAGTTTTTATTATTATTATATTATTAAAAATAATTATTAATAATGTTTTACCTTTAAATTAATAGTTAAATAAAGAAAATAAATTAAATATTTAAAATTTATTTATAATGTTTTATATTAAAAAATATGATTTACTTATAATAATATATAAAATATTATAACGGGTATTTTACCTTTTATAGTTTTAATAGGATATTATTTAATAATAAAGTTTAAAATCGAAGATAACATTTTTTTAAAAAAAAGTATTAATAATTAAAATAAAAGTATAAGAACTAAAAGAAATTAAGAAAAAAACTAAAAAACACTAAAAATACGCGATTAAATTATAAATTAAATATTATAATAAATATTATATATTATTAACGTTAAAAAAATAACTTAATTAGTTTATTTATAAAGAATTTAAAATTTAAAGAAATTAATTTTAAATTAACTTTTAAATATATTAATTTTTTTAAGATCCTCAAGTTAATTAATAGATTTATAATTATATAATATATTTTTAATTTTTTTATTAAAACTTTAAAAGTTAAAACTTAATGTAAATGTAAAACTATAAGAGGGTTTAAAGGTTTATAATAAAAGCATTGTACGATTAATAAGATATAAAGATATAATGATTATAAAAGAAAACACGTGATAAATCATGCAAACAAATTAAGATAAAATAGTTAAGCTAAGAAATAAAAATAGCTTTTCCTTTTAATCTTTAAGCTTTAGTTTTAAAATAATATACGACCTATTAAACACCACTTAATTTTAGTTCATTTACTTTTATAATAAAATTAAATAATTTTTTATAACTTTTAAACTTTATTAACGATAAAAAAATAAAAAGTAAAAAAAGTGATAAAAAAAAAGTAATAAACAAAGATATATTATATTTAATAAAGTAAATAAAATGGGTTTTTAAATATAATTAATAAAGAATTATTATTTTAATAGCAATGTATATTAATAATATAACTTAAATTAAAAAACGCGGTTTTTAATTAGTTAAAAAGCTTATTAATAAATTAATGTTTATAATTATAATATTTTAATTTATATATAAATTTAATTATAATTTTATATATTTTCTTTTTACACTTTAAATTTTTTTACTTTATATTTTATTATATACTTAATAACTTTTAATTTATAATAACTTTTTTAATAAGCTTTTTAAAGCATTTAAACTTTATGATCCGGTTAATTACGTCATTATAAATTTATTAATTTTAATTATATTATTATGAAATCCTTAAAAATAAATTACGTAAATAAAAATCTTAATAAATATTAAACGTTAAATTCTTTAATAAATTACGTGCCTTTTAAATTAATTACCGATTTTTCAACCTAATAAAAATAACGATAATTTACTTTTAAATGTATATAACGTTTTATAATTTAAATATATTAATTTAAAAATTAAAACTTATAATATAAGTTAAGTTATAATATATATATTAAAAGTTATTTAAATTAAAAATAACAGAAAATATCAAACATTAATTTAATAAAAGTAATTTTTGAGAGACTACAATGGCTAGTTCACATGGCATGGCACTTCACATGCCATAGCAAGCGATGACGTCTTCTGATGACATCACAATGTGAGATAATGATTAGATAGCTGAGAGATCTCATAGATCTCATCTCGAGAGAGAAGACCTTTTCGTCTTCTCTTCTCTCTCAAGAAACAATCATTCAATCCATCAAGAATCAATCCATAAGGTCTCCTAACAGGAGATAACGGATCGTACTACGCGGTTAGTATTTCTTCTTTATAAAATAATAAAGCGAATAAATTATATAATAAAAAAAGATCCAACGGTAAGTTTAATGTTAAAAATATATATAAAAAGTTTATTTTAAAATAAAAATTAAATATACTTAAATAATGTAAAAAAAACAATTAAAAAATAAAAATAAATTAAAAAATAATAATAAAAATATTACAAAAACTTTTTTGAAAAAAGTTATTAATAAAGGATTTATAATATAATTATAAGGTAAAAAAAATAATGGCATTTAAATATATTAAAAATAAAAATCTTTATTAATAAAAAAGTATTTTTTTAAAAGATTTAACTTTGTAAAATGAAAAAGTATTTAAGTTTTTAAATTAAAATTAGTAAAAAAAGTTAAGAAATATATTTAATAATTTTTATAAAAAAGTAAGGTTTATTATTTAAAAATATAATAACAGAAAAAAGAAAATAATTTTAATATAATTTTTAATAATATAATAAATAAGTTAAAAAGTAATCATAATATTAACATTATTATTAATTAAGAAAGGTATAAAAATATAATTATAAAATATAATTTAAACGTATATTTAATTAAAAATTAAGTTAAATAAAATAGTTATTTTTAAGTTATTAATAAAATCAATATTTAAATATTTTAAAAAATAATTTCAATAGTTATTAAACTATTATATAATATATTAAAAGTTAATATATATTAATAACTAACTTACTTTAATTATTATTAAAAAAAGGTATATATAAAAATATTAATATACGATTTCTATTTATTAATATTAAAAACATTGAAATTATTTAAAATTATCAAAATATAAATTAATAACACTTTTAGTATTAATAATAATATATTTAATAAACTTAAAAATAATAAGTTGAAAAAAGTAAAAATACTTATACAATTAAAAACCTTTTTGAATAAAAACTAATTATCAATATTTAATGGATATATTTTATTTATATAACTTAATAATAATATATATTTTAAATAAATAAATTAAAGTAAAAAAAATCGAACTTATAAATTTTAAAGTTAATAATTATTATTAATAATATCTATAATAACGTATTAAAAGTATATATATTACATTAATATATTAATTGAAAATGATATTTAATATTTTAAAGGTAATATAATATTAAAAACAATCGAATTAAACTTTAAATAAATAAAGTTATTTATTTTTATAAATATTGTATTTATTTTTATAAATATTGTATTTATTTTTATAAATATTGTATTTATTTTTATAAATATTGTATTTATTTTTATAAATATTGTATTTATAAATAATAAAAATTAAATTTATAGATGATAAAAATTTAAGTTTATGAATTAAATATAAAATTATTTTAACAAATAAAATTATAAATAGAAAAGTAAAGTTATTTATAATTATAAAAAACTTTATTTATTAAAACTTAATTAAATGTAAATAAATTATAAAATATATAACATATAATAAATAAAAATATAACTTAATTAATGTAATAATTAAAACAAACGTAAATAAAGTTTTATTTAAATTTATATAAAAAAATAAAATAACTATAAGCTTATAAAATTAAATATAACGAGATTAAGTTTTATAATGTTATAAATTAATTATAGAAATTAAATTAATATTAAAACTTAAAAAAGATTATTAAATAATTATAAATATAACGATAATAAACGTTTATGAATTTTTATAAAAAAAAGAAAAAATTAATTAAAACAATAACTATAAAATTAAAAATATAGTATTTTAAAAAACTATGTTATAAAATTCTTTATAATTTTATAAAAAAGTTTTAATTTAATAATCATCTTTTATAACTTAAAATAAATGTTAATAATAATTATAATAAGTTTTTTATTAAATTTATAAGCTTATTTATAATATTAATAAATAGTTTTTTCCTTCGAAAATATTTAATTATTATAAAAAAATTAAAAACATTTTTTTAATTTATATTAAATATTTTAAACCGTATTTTAAAAAATCATTAATAAAAAGCTAAATAATTTAAAAAATATTTTGTTATTAAATATCCTTGAAGGATTTTTTAAATTATATTTATATAAAATATAATAATATAAGTAAAATAATTAAAAGATACTTTTTATAAGATGTTATATTTATTTATATTTATATAAAGCGTTTAAAGTATTATAATAGGAAAATAAGTTTAAATTATTTAAATGTTAATTTATAAAATAATAATAATAATATTAATAAACTATTTTTTTATTAATTATTTTTTAAAGTTTTTAATATAAGTTAAAAAAATAAGAAAAATAAAGGATAACTTATTATTAAGTAAAAAAAGGGTATTTATTATATTTTACCTTTAAATGAAAAATACAGAAAATTATGACATATAACTTTATTAAAAGAAAAAAGTTACTAATATAAAAAATATTATAACTATTAAGTTATATAATTTAATATGTTTAAAGTAATTATAAATATTTTTTATTTAATATAATTATGTTTTATTGATTTAATTTAATTACGCGCGTATTATTATCTTTATTAATTTAATATTAAAGTATGTTAATAATTTTTTGTATAATTAATTAAAATATTTATGGATAATATAATTAAATATTTACTTTTTAAATGTATTACAATTTTTATATTTATATAATTTAACGTAATTAATTTTGTATAACTTTAACTTTAATATAAAAATAATTATAATAGTTTTTTATTAATAACAAATAATTTATATTATAATTATTAAAGTTTTTCTTTAAATATTATAAAATAAAAATAAACATTAATATATAACGAAAATATTATTAAAAATATATTATATTTTTATTAAATAAAATATTACATAACTTTATAATATATTAATTAAATAATATAATATTTTATTAAAAAGTTTAGTAAAATTAAAATTAAAATTATTAAATAAATTAAAGTATATATCTATATAACGTTTATAAAAAACTATTTTAATTAAAATATAAAAGATTTATTTGAATTTTAATAATATATTATTAACGTTATTTTAAAAATTTTAATTAATTATGATGATAAAATTTTATATAATAAATTATTATTAAATTAAAATATTATTAAAATAATAAAACTTATGTTTTAAATGTATTTAAAAATATTTTTTTTCTTAAAAATAAACGTTCGAAATAAAAAAAGTGTTTTCGTATTAAAGTTACTTTAATAAGTAATTTATAGTTATAATAATGCGGGTAAAATATAAGCTTAAAATTAAACATAAATAAAAAAAATTGTTTTTTTAATAACGTATAAGTATTAATTTTCTTTATTTTTCAAACGATTATAAGTCTTTAAATTTATTATAAAAAGTTTTAAAATTTTCATAAATAAAAATTTAAAATTTGAGGTTTTATATAAAATTAATTATAATATTATTTAATATTTTATTGTTTTTTTATAATCAATTATATATTTAATATTATTTTTAAAATAATTTAAACGTATTATATAACGGTTTTAATAATTTAATTAAATGCATTTTTTAAAAAATAAAACTTTTATTAATTTATTATATTTATAATTATATTAAAAGTTATTTAATTATATAAAAAAATTAAAAAACTATAATAACTAGTTTATATAACATGGTATTTTACATACTGTGACGAGCTGTGGCAATCTTTGTTCGATCTACAGCTGTTAAGAGAGATGCTGCAGTCTTTGTACATCTCCCTTCAACCTAAGACTGCTTTGTAGCTTCTAGGCTACAGATCTTAGGCTACAGTTTTCTAGAAGCTCTACAAGCTTCTAGACCACCAGCCATCATGTATAAAATGCTCCCGCTTCCTGTAGACGTAGATAGCCTCTTTTCCCTCCTCAGCTTAGAATCTTCGTCTATAGAGCTATTTCTGCCGGTACCTTGGAGTCGGTTCTGATCCTAGCCGTGACACATACTATATTAAGTAATAACGTCTTTTAATAATATTATAATATAAAATAATAATTAAATAGCTAAAAGATCTTATAAATTTTATTTCGAAAGAAAAAATCTTTTTTTTCTTTTTTTTTAACTTACAACGTAAATTTAACCACTTAAGTTAACAGGTAAAAAACTATTGAATACCTATTAAATGCCTTTTTTTTCGTTTTTTAAGTTTATTCGTTTATTTTTTTAAAAAAACTATTAAGAATTAAAAACTTATTTTTGCTTACCTTAACATATTAATTATTACACCTTTATAAATTTAAGTTAATAAAAACTTTTTTATTACGTTATTTATATGTTTTTTAAAAAATATACTTACTTTAAACTTCAAAATTTCGTTATTATTTAATTAATTAATTTAAAAGTTAAAAAGTTATAAATAACCGATATATTAAAACTACTTAAGTTTTATAAATACTTAAATAATTTAAAGATATAATTACTTACGTTTAATGTTACACTTTTATATAATTACCCGTAAATATATTATCACTTATAAAATAATTTTTATCATTAATATAAGTTCCTTTATAATTATAACGTATAATTTAAATAAAAAATAAGTTTAATAAACTTTATAAACAATGTATTTAATTTTATAATATTATATTTTATAATATTTAAACTTTTTGTAACATTATATTTTATAGTACTTAAACCTTTATATTATTTTATTATTATATTCGATTGAAGTTTTATAATAAAAAAGTTATTTAAACTTTATTAATATTACATAATAACGTAGTAATTTAAATAAATATTAAACACGATAAAGTTACTATAGTTACGACATTATAAAAATATTAAACGGTTTTATCGTTAACGAAATTCTTTTAATAGTTTAATATTTAACTTTTTTATTAGTTTATATGTATAATATGTTAAATATAAAAAAGAAAAGTAAAAAATAATATTATGTTAAACTTTATAACGATAACCGTAATAATATTTTAAGTTTAAACTTTAATGTTTATAATAATTTAATTCCTTTTATGAATTTTATATAAAAGAAATAACGCGAGATATATATTTAAAGTATTATTTTAAGTTAAGTAATTAATATTATCATAATAAGTTTATTTATTTCGAGTAAAGTTAATAACCGAGTTATTTAAGGATTTAAACGTGTAGTAAAGATTATAATTATTGTAATTTATCGTAATTAAAATAATTAAAACATTTAAAATATTAGTTATTTTTATTTTAATTTAAATTTATTATTTATTAGTATAAATAAAATAATTACCATTAATAAAATATTTATTAAAAATCCGTTTATTTATCTATCGATTAGTTACGTGTTTAAAGGATAACTATAATAAAATAAAATAAAATAACTTAAAATTTTCCTAAGTTTCTTTATGGTAAAGTTATTTTATAATAAACTTTATTACTTTTATAAACTAATAAAGATTTATATTAAATATTTTTAAATTATTATATTAATTTTATTATTAAAGAATTTTATATTTTAACATATTAAACATTATAAACCTTTTAAAAAACTAAGTATATAAAAAATAAAAGCTTTTAAAGTATATATATTAAAGATTAAATAATAATAGTTATTTATATATATTGTAAAATAAAACTTTATTAATAAAAGTTTTTATATTTTAATTATAACCTTTAATGATTAAACCTTTTTAAATATATATTTAGTATATTTAAAAAAGCACTTATAAGCTTAACGTGTTAATTTAATCGTTATTAAATTGAAAAACTTTTTCAAGCTTAATTATAAACATTTTTTATTTTTATATTCAAGTAAGTTATTTACGGTTTTAATTTAAATGTTATACTTTTTAATCGATAAATTAATATTATAAATGTAATTATTAATAAACAACTTTTTATTAATAATAAAATAGCTTTTTTAAAGTTATTATTTAATTTTTATTAACTTTTTTATAGCTCGAATAATTACTAAAGAAATTTTCATAAAAGTTGTAAATATAAAAATTACAACTTATACGGTTATAATTATTCGTAAAAACGCTTTTAAAATAATTTAAAAAATCGATTATATTATTAAAGAAGAAAATAAAGTGGCGGTTATTATAGTTATTAGTATTATAAATAAATTAAGTATAATATAAACGATTAAAATTAAACTTATTATAAAGATAAAGTTATATATTAAACCGATAAAAAAACCTTAAAGTATTAAAAGTAGTATTTTTATACGATAGTTATTTTTTTAAAAAATAATATAACTTTAAAAATAATATAAGTAATATTTATATTACGTTTTTAAAGGATATAAATAAACGAACTTATATAAAATATTAACGTAGTTTTATAAATAAATTTAACTACTTTACGTATATTTACTTGAATAAGTGTACTTTTTCGATTTTTTAAAGAATTTTAAGCCTACTTTTATATATAAACTTATATTACCACGTTAACTTTATAAAGCGTTAAAATTTCGCTTTTATAATTCCTATATTATAACGTTATTTATATTATTATTATTATTTAACTTAAATTATAAGTTATTTCGAAATTAAAGTAATAACGAATTAATAACGAATTAATAAAAAAGTACACTTTGATTTAAACTACGATTAAAATATAAATTATTTTAAAACATTAAAATTAATTAAAACGAAATAACCGAAAGCTTTCACTTTTAATTTAATGTTTTTTATTATTTATAGAAATCCTTTAAATAAATTAAATTATTTGTTTATTATTAATAATAATATTAAAAAGTTCTTATCGGATGTTAAATGTAAACGTAAATTATATAACAATTAAAAAAAAGTTATTAATATATTATAATAAAAGTTTAATTATAATTAAATCTAAAAGTAGTAAAATAATTAATATAAAATTAATTGTTAAGTTACGGTTAAATGTTAAAATATTTAATAATTTAAAATATAATTAATATATAAAGTAAAAAATTAACGATTTACGTAGATTTAAATGCGAATAATTAAATAATAAATCGAAAATAAGTTAATAAATTTATTAATAATTATAATAGATTTATATTAAAGGTTTTATTTATTATTTTAAAAATTGATTTAATTAGAATAATAATAATTTAAAAGGCTTAATTTTATATTATTATTTAAAGTGTAACAAAAAAAAGTTTTTATATTTTCGTTCGTATTTTAATTAAAACGTAAATTTATAAAAAAAAGTTTAACTTTATACTTTTTATTTAATAATAATTTTCTTTATAAATATAACGTAATTTTTAATTATTAATAATTTAAAATATATTTAGTTTGTTTTAAAATATAATTATATTTATCCGCATTATAAAAGTTAAAATTATAAAGTAAAAAATTTTACTTATTTAAATATACTAATTCCCCTTTAAATTTCTATAGTTTTATTTATTAAATACGTTAAACTTTTTAAAGGCTACGATTTTAACTTTTATCTTAACATATATAACAAAATAAATACTATAATAAATATAAATTATATATAAAATATACCCTTTATAAATTTAAACAAATTTAAAAAAAATACTACTAGTAAAAACTAAAGTTAATTATATCTTTAAAATTTAAAATAAAGTTTATTATATAATAATTTAAAAAAAATATAACTTAAACAATTAATATATATATTTTTAAATACGAAAAAAAATTTTAACCTTCACACATTCGATTACACTATATTTTTCGACGTATATTTAAAATTAAATTTTATTTCATTATCTAATAAAAAAACCCCGAGGACATACAAAAAGTTATAAAGTTTATATTTAATTATGAAAATATAAATTTTCCTTCGTTTAATACTTTAATACTAATTAATATTATAAAAGTTTAAAGTAAAAACGATGTTTATATTTATAATTTAAATTTTTATTTCGCTTAATATTTTTTAAAAATTATAAAAAACTTTAATTATTAAAAAAATAAAGGTGTAATAAAAATACTTAAAAAAATAAAATAACTACTAACTTAATTAATAAATAATAATCCGAATATAAAGTAAAATATATTTACTTTTTTAATGTTTAAAATTATAAGTTTATCGATAAAGTTTTCGATAAAATACATAAAAATAATAAAATAAAATAGTAAAACAAAGTTACACCTTTTAATTTTTCGTATTTTATCGTTTAATAAATAGTTAATAAAAAAAGGTTATATTCTTATTAACCTTAAATCCCTTAATAAAAACACCTTAATTAATATATACTTTTTTTTATTAAAATAAAATCATTTAAAAAATATGAATTTTTTTTATATCGTTAATAACATTGTATTTTTTCATTAGTTATTAATAATAAATTAACATCGTAATAAAATAATTGTAATTTCCTTTAAAAGATTAAAAATATTTAATATCACTTTAATAAGTTTTAAAAATTTACCGGTATATATAATAATTTATAAATAAAAAAATTAAACCCGTTTAAACACTTTTATAAAGCATATATTAATAATATTATAGTATTTAATAATATTAAAAAATTATTATTAATATTTTAAAGTATTATTTAAAATATACGTTAATGTCGGTTTAGTTTTAACCTTAAAAAAAACTTTTTAAAATTTAAATCTATTATTTTACTCGGATTTACCGTAAATAATAAAAGGATAAAAATAATGTAAATTAAATTACTACTATTAAAAAACTTAAGATATTAATTAACTTATAAAAACTTAAAACATATATAAGTTTAATAAGATTTTTACATCGTTTCGTTTTTTTACTAATAAAAAATCAAACCATTATAAGACCGTAAAACAACATTACTTATAATAAAACATAAAAAGAAAATCCCCATTAATCTTTAAGCATAAAAAAATTATATTATAAAGACGAAATTCGAATTAACTCTTTAAAAAATTACATCGTTTAATATTTTACAAGCTTAATTAATTCCTAAAACTTATTTAACTTGTTAAAATTTTACTTATTAAATATAATATAAATAACGAAAAAAAAGTAAAAAAAAATATTTTTAATGATATTATAAATTCTATTAATTATAAATTAAAAGATAATAAAAGTTATATTACCATTATAATTTTAATTTATAAAAACTTTAAAATATAAATCATTAAAAAATATAATTAAAATAAATAACTTAAAAGGCTTAAAAAGTTACTCGAAAATAACTTACATAAAAACTTTCGTAAATAATAACGTTATATTATAAAAAACGGTTTAATATATTATATTAATAATAACGAAAAAAATTATTTATTCCTTTAAGTTACATTTAAAAAATAATTAAGTTAATATATAATAAACACTATTACTTTAACCTTAAAAAATACAATATAAATTAAAAAAATTATTTATTTAAAACATATCGTAAAAGATTTATTAATATATTTAATGGTATTTAAAATATATCGAATGTTAAACGAATTAAAACAAGTTATACGAAAAGTTATAACCTATTAATAATATAATTATTTTTTATTATATAATTACATAAGATTTTATTATAAATTTATTAAAAATTAAATCTTTGAAAAGATTATTATTTACGTTATTTTATTATATATATTTTAATAGTTTATTCGTTATTATTTATAAATTTTAAAAAAATATTTACTTATACTTAATAACTTAATATATATAGTTTAAATATAAATAAAAGTTTTATTATGATAATTATTTTTTATAAATTAAAAAATACTTTTAAAAGTTATATTAAATAAAAACTTAAAGTTTATTTACTTATTTAAATATAAAATTAATGATTAATATTAGCTATTATTTATAAACAAATAAATAAAATAAAAAACAAAACTAAAAAATTAAATTAATAATTTAATATTAGTATTTGATAATAAATATATTATAAGTTAATATAATATTAGCTTTATAATATAATATTAATAACGTATATAATTTTATTTTAACATATAATTTACCGTTTTAAATTTCAAAACCTTTTATAAAACATATTAAAAAAACTAAAACAGTTATCGACTTTATAACAATAAATTTAAAATTACGTTACGATAAAAAACACAAGTTTATTAAGTTTAAAATTAATAATATTATATATATAAATATAAATTACTTAAAAAACATCTTAAAAAATATTCGATTTAACGCGTAAAACTATGATTAATTATATGTTATATTAAAAATTTAATGTATAAACTTAATATATTAAATAATTAACGTATTTATAAGGTTATTTTAATAGTATTATATTAATTACTTGAAAAAATTAATTCATATAAATAATATTAATGTTAAACTAAAAAAATTATAATAAAAGAAAATAATAAAAATTAAGTTTTATACGAAATTAAAAAAATTATAAGTTATTATATAACTTATTATAATAGTTTACCAGTGTTAAAATACCTTGTAAAATGAAAAAAATTATTTTTTAATTTATAATTAATATTAACTTTAAAAATTATTTTTAAAATGTTATTAAATTAATTAAAAAATATAATAAAAAGCATTTTATTACTATCGTTAAGTTTAAAACGGTAATTAAACTTAACATTAATAACGATTTAATTATTTACGATAAAAACTTCGGCTACGAATTAAAAAAAAGTTTATATATTATTATTATTTAAAATAAAATAAAAAAAGCATAATAAATAATTAAGTTAATAAAATACTAACATTTTTTTTATTAAAAAGTAAAATAAAAAATTATGATAGTTAATTTATATAATATAACATTTTATATATTATATTAAATAATAATAATTTTTAATAATATTATAATATAAAATAATAATTAAATAATTAAAAAATCTTATAAATTTTATTTATAATAAATTTATATGTTATAATTTTTTAATTTATAATTATATTTATAATTATATATAAATATAATAATTGTTACGAACCCGTCTACTACCTCTGTCTAACTGACTTCGTAGAGCGGATACGTACCCTGGGGAACTTGGTTTTAAGGTAACAATACTGTAGGGTTGACGATTCTGTTCGTAAAAGAGATTTCCTGGGACTCTATATTCAAGTGCGGTCTGAATACTTAGATTGAAAGCTGAAGAACTAAAACTAAATACAATAGGAAATTTCGATTCTTTATATATTAACTCTCCTTCGCTGGTAGAGGAATGAATCGATGGGAACTAATGGTGAGTTCGTCGATTCATCGTTTCCTGAAACGCTGAATCGAGGCATGTATCACGGCGATTCATCGTTTCAGTCACGTGACCTTCGGATTATTATTTCTTCCGGTGGTCGTATCTTCGGATCGTAACATTTTATTAAAATAGAAAAATTATAAGCTTTAATTAATTAATTAAATAATAAATAAATTTATTATTATTATTATTATTATTATTATTATTATATTATATTTTAAAATAATTTTAAAGTAAAAATACTTTAAATTTTACGTTATAAAAAACGTTGAGTAAAATAAATTAAAAATATAATAATTTTAATTAACTTTAAAAAAATGTGGAAAAAAAAGTATAAAAACGAAAAAACCTTCACAACGCAAAGGCTAAGGCCACCTGAGATAATTTTTTACTTTACTTATATAAAAGTTTAAGCCTTTCGCCCGCTTCGCGGTCGCTCCGCGGGGAATAAAGTTTAAGCTCGCTAAAATAGTTTTATATCACTATCTTAACCCCCCGAACCCCTCCTTGTCTTGACCGCTAGATAATGCCCCTCACACCCCCTACAAGAGCTAAAGGAAAATATTTTCTGTTATTGGAAGTCGTACAATTGTACCTAGTTACTTCCACCTGCTTAAGCTTTTCTTGACCTATCGTATCTTTTTTTCCCTTCTTTTTTTTCCCTTCCACTTTTCATGTCATGCATGCATCGACGGATTGAATGATTGAACGACTGAAACCTTTTCCCTCAATTCTGCTATTTGATTGAATCATAATACCCAACAAAGCACGCGGCATCCATTTGATATAACACGACGCTGCTTTCTCGTCCGTACACCATTCAAATTCAATTTCATCCTCGGTATCCATCTGCAAACCGACTTGTCCCCGCTCAGGTTTTCATTCGAGACGCCATGGGTAACGTACTATCTGCTTTCTCGAGCGCCGCTGTTCTTGCGAAAGAAGAGAGGGAGGCCATAGAAAAGAAGATATCGGAGAGAGATGACAACATCAATACATTAGAGAAGGATTTGGCTACGAAGGAAGAGGAGCTCGCCGATGCCAAGAAGGAACTCACCAAAACTTCCGAAGAAGCCGATGCCCTGCGAAAGAAAATTGACGAATTAGAAGCCCAAGCTACGAAACTTAAGGATGAGCTCCAAGAGCAAGTTGACAAGCTTCAAGGCGAATTGAAGCAGGCAGCCGATAATTCTTCCGAGAAACACCGCTCACTTGAGGAGACTGCGTCTGCTCGATTTCAAGAGCTAGAGCAGGCACGTGCCGAGCTAGCCCAATTAGAAGAAAAACTGAGCACCCTGCAGCAAGACAAGGACTCGTTGAGTGAGGAGCTGTCATCCGTGAGGCGAGAGTTAGCCGATGTGGTCGAGCAGCGAGATTCCCTGGTGAATTCCTTAAAAGAGGAATTGTCATCTGTGAAGGAGGATTTGCTTGCCTCAACCAAGAAGCACGACGCACTACAAAGCGAACACAGCAAGCTGACGGATGAGCTTGCCTCTGCAAAGGTCCGTGAAAGTGATCAAGAGGGCGCACTTGTGAAATCACAGAACGAATACAAGGCTCTCGAACAGACTCATAATCAGCTCAAGGAGTCTTTGGAAAATGAGATTGCCTCGGTTAAGAAGAGTCTAGTCGATGCACAACAGAAATATGCCGAATTGAGCGCAAAGCATGAAACTCTGCAGAGTGCTCATGACGACACCACCGAGGCACTAGATGCTGCGAAGCAAGAGAGTGCCACTAGCAAGGACAATATGAAGGAGCTCCAACAAGCACATGAGGCCAAACTGCAGGAACTCAATGCCGAGATAGAGAGATTGCAGAAGAATGTAGCTGACTTGGAACAAAGCCAAGAAAACCTGAAGGCCGATCATACAGCTGAGCTCGCAAGTGCTAAGCAGGAAGCAGCTCAACTACAGGAGCAGTTAAAGTCTGCTCAGGACGAGCGTGGAGCACTGCAACGACAACACAACGCGCTAGCAGAGGAACTTGAGAAGGCAAAACAGGAAGCCTCCGAGCTTGAGGATAAGCTCAATCAAGCCAAGGATGAACAGGAGAAGTTGCAGAAGAAACATGACGAACAAGCGAGCCATATTTCCAATCTCCAAAGCGAGGTCAAAGAGGCGGAAGCAAAGGCAGAAAAGGCCGAGAGTAGCCTCCACGATGCACAATCTGTAAGTCACCTTTCCAGTCTATCCGACTTACCTACGTCGATACAGCATTGACATATCGTAGGACAAGACGACCCTCGAGGGTAAGCTCAGCGAACTCGAAACCGAGAATAAGGACCTTGCGGACAAAGCAGAGACCCTTGAGAAGGAGATAAAGCAGCTAAAGGCGGCGGCTTCGGCGGCGGCAGCAGAAAAGCCGCATGTCAATGGCACATCAGAGGGTATGGCAACCGAAGAAGTTGCCGCATAGACTTCATGATCAGTCCAGTGCCGTTAATTTCGCATAATCATCGAACCACCGAGACAGGGGCAACACCATTAATGATGTCTACTATGACAGAGGAACCTTAATGTTAATATTAGACAGATTGTTTTGCAACGCAATGCCAATCGTTCGATAGGAAGCAGAGGCTGCTGGATCCTAGGGCTAGGCTCATGCGCGCTGACTTCATCTGTGAATAACAGGAGGCATCCCGGGGAAGGGTGAGGTCTAGGTTTAACGGAAATTAATTCATGAAAGGGGACCTTGATGGAGATCTGGTCTACCATCTCGGCGTTCTCGATATCCTCATTAGGTAGTTAACGTTGGACGCGCAGTGATGGTCAGTTGAGACGAGGTTATACCAATGGAGATAATCAACGTTCGTTTACCAATATGTTCTGCTATACCTACAGTAGTAGTTGTCATTGGGTTTCTCGTTCCGGTTGAATGTTTCAAGCACACGTAGGCTCTTCTGAAGCTGCGGCGATAGCTCGTAGACTCGAATGCCCGCCGTAGGCCCCACCGTCGAGGATAACGGCCTCGTTGTCGTCTAAATCGTCCTGAACCCTCCTCCACCGTATTGCCTGGGGTGAGCGGCCTTCCAACAATGCCCCTTTACCCTTGACATCAAAGACTGGCCTGATGAGCGAGCCTAACAGAGGATTTCTACTGAAGGCACCACCAGTGGCATCTTCTCGGGTAAGACTTTTCGTCTCCAAAACTTCCCCAATCTGCTTATTGTCTTCGGGACTCTCCGGTCGCTCGATCGCAGCCATCTTTCTTACCACCTTGCCACCGACGAGATCAATACTGACAACCTGCCGCCGTTTCTCGTAATCAGGTCGAGCATTCCACTCCATCTCTCTCAAGATCTTTTGCTGACGTTTTACTTCCTGGGCCCTCTCTTCAGGGGTAGCCCATATATTGCTGCCAGTCCCTGTTATGGCTCCGGTAACATCAAAATCAGCCGCCTCGTCTCTTACAATCGTCCGATGCGCATTCTGAGCCTGGAAACTTAGGAGCCGGTCTCTGTTCTCCAGTGCTTTTGCCTGTGCCTCGCTGGTATCGCTAGGGGTAGCTCTAGGCTTAGAGAAAGGGGCGGGTTTCTTTGATACTTCGGCTTTCTTGGGAGCTTCTCTATCGACAGCCATCTTCTCCCTCCCGCGTTCGTCCCTCAGTTCACGAATCATTAATTGTACCTCGGCAGGGGATAGAAGAGGGGTTCCGCAGAATGTGCAAGGGCCAAGTCCCTCTTTGACACAAATGACCTTACCACAGCTCAAACAATTTGGGGCAGCAGCAAGTAGAGGATGCCTAGAGGCCACGCAATTACAGCGTCTGTTGGCAGCGTCTATTCCTTGACTGGGATTGGTGGTCATTTCAAGCACGCGGATAGCATCATCAAGGTCTGTCAACGTGGTGGATGCACCATGCATGGCAGTACCTCCAGAGATATGGATTTTAGTTTTGGGGGCGGGAGTTGAGGAACGTGAAGTTGGAGTCGATCTTTGCTTGGACTTTGGAACATCAGATATCAGATGGCCTGTAGTAGAGGAGGGTATCCTCGGTAGAAGGGAGGCTGCAGACTGCTGAGATGACTGAGATGGTTGCT
The DNA here is from genome assembly GCA_022497145.1 of Rostrohypoxylon terebratum. NCBI lineage: Eukaryota > Fungi > Ascomycota > Sordariomycetes > Xylariales > Hypoxylaceae > Rostrohypoxylon > Rostrohypoxylon terebratum. The sequence goes on from MU386011.1 coordinate 20,542, forward strand.
TCTTTGGATGGCTGGATCCTCCTGGTGTTGCGGCAGGATTGGGCCGCCTAGCAATGTAGTCACCTTCCACGTCCTTGTTATAAGCCGTTCCTGGAACGGGACCTTGGTTGGCAACTTGCCGTGCGGCGGGCGTATGCAAGTGAGCCTTCTGCTTCTTTGCTGTTCTCACAGGTTTGGGTACTGGCTCGATACCTAAAGAGGGACCATCTGTATTGGGTGGTGCTGAGGGCTTGGGACCTTGTCTTTTCGAATTGAAGGTAGATATAAAGTCGATCGCCTCCGGAGACTCACCAAGAAGGTTGCGGAAGTGCTCTGCAGCCTCTGGTTTAGACAATGTGGTTGCATAGTCTAAGATTTGCTGCAACTCGTTGTCGGGCAGAGGTAATAATCTATAGAGCTGAGGTATAGACATGGCTACATGTGGGGATTGCCGAAGATGAGATTTTGGAAGAAAATGGGAAGCCTGGTCTTTAGAATAGACAGTAAGATGACATGAGGTAAGGGTGGTTTGGGTTTGTGGAGATGGGGGATGATGATTGTTTGACGGGGTGAGAATGGTGTATGACTCAATGTTGAATTTGATCCAAAAGTCTTGGGGGTCTTAGTTCTCAGTTTTGTATGGGTTTAGGTGTTTGATCATGAAGAACCTTAAAATGTACAGCATAAGGCATCAATTAAATATGCTGTATATATTTTAAGGTTTATGTAGGTGCCCGATGCGGGTGTGGATCTCTAGTATGACATAGATACCTAGGACCTAGGTCAGGGTCCTACATAGGTCCTACATAGGTCCTACATTAGGTACCTAGTGACCTAGTCTATGCGATTGTCTAGGTACATTATTTTGTCTTAGGTAACCATTGAAAAGATTGAAAAAGGGATCCCCCTGCTTGTGTAAGGTGGAGAAAAGAATAACCACCTCTAAGTTCTAACTAACCGCTATTTATCTGCTGATATTCAGATCATTCAACTCACACACGTAGCTAGGACGGAGAGCATTATATTCAATCACCAGACCACCAGACATTCGGGTTCGCGATCGATGGGGGTATCGGTATCATTCGGTGTACGAGATCAATGCAACTCCATTTTTGACCACATCCAATGCATAGTAGGTAGATAGAAGATAGACGGACATTCTAGACCTTGCCTATGTCACTGGCAAAGTCACCTGGCACCCGCCTGTGCGCTTGGACAAGCAGTCTGTATGGTCTGTAGGTATGAAGTACCTAGTAAAGGTACTAGGTACCTAAGAGTAAGCAAGAGATCCATGTGCTCGGTACCTATGACATATGTATGCGTCATCCTGGTTGTCTACTTCGCAGGTCAATTCTAGCTGCCATTTCCCTACTTGGGTCCCTGTAGCGTGTGGAAAAGGTCGCTCTCCTGACTTTCGACGTGTGACTACCTTGTCTCAGATGCCATGCGCACCTGGCACATTTCATATCTCAGAAAGTTTCCTCTTTCTCGGAAATATTGAACGTACATAGTAGTACATATATCTAGTAGAGGAGACACCAGACCAGGTACATAAGGATGACTATGTACATAGTATATGATTAGGTCGTTTTAACTTTTTGCCATCTTTTCGAATAGATTTCGGATTGGATCGTCATTCAAGGATTCGAGTCTGTCGCTAGCATTGGTCCATGAACGCAGATCCTGAGCCCTAGATCCTTCCACTTTGGAGCACGACGTACCTAGGTACTTAGTAGGCTAGGTAGGCTAGGTAGGCACTCGACAGATTTCCGCCTTCAATTTTTCAAAGATTAAAGTTGCCTCCCGAGGTCTCATTCCAAATCCCCGCAGTTTCATCTCATCTAAGGTTTACGCTGCAAGTTTACTGGAGGTACAATACCGTTTAACCTCAGGGAGATCCCGACGTTGGTAACGTGGGGCACGGGCACGGGCACGGGCACTACCCCTGACGCTAGGTAGGTAGCTTCCCGATTAGTGACGTCGTCTACACCCACTACGCTATTACCCGTTCACCTTTCAGTTCAATCGATCCGCCATTAACATATTGACACAAGTGACACGAGTGAACACCGGCGACACCACACCGGCGACACCACACCTAGTATGCATCTACCCAAATATCACTCGTTTCGTTTATCTATAATATCCGAGATATATGAGCGAGCTACTGCACCATACATCAACTTTAAATTAATATTCACATCGTCTAGGTCTTTCTGATTGGATCCCCTCCTCTGACATTCATGCAGACTTTGGCTACCTTGGTTACCTTGGCTACCTTGGTCGCATTCCGGGAGGTAGCTCTACTTGGATTCTACTAGGAGCTGTAGGCCTATGATATGGCGCCAATATCTTACAACACCTTCGAACCCCCTATCAAGACCATTCCGGAGCATGTGAACAAAACTAGGGATCGGATTGACTTGTCGTTTCAATGTTCAATCAAAGGGGATAGTCCAAGGAGGAAAACATATGGTCTACCTTCTTATGAAGATTTTCTTCTACTTAGGATTACCGCTCTCCTCTCCGCTGTTGGAATTGTATGGGTGTTTGCATATTCTATTTTCACATTGCGAATATCTCCATTGCCGAGGAACGAATATGTTGAAGGGACTTCGTTCCTAGACCACGACAAGCCGATTAGCACGTTTGCAGGCAAATCTTTTTTGAAGCATAATATCCCCTTCATTGATATTCCCGATTCGCTCATTCAAGATGTTTATTATTATAGGTGGACTTCTATCCAAAGGAATCTCCGATACATCAGAGCGGGAACAGGTTACATGTGTACTGAATTTGTCCAACCAGTTGGCTATGCTCAAGCTTTTGGGTCCATCGATGCTGCTGCGGGTCACCAGATCGACGAGTCAAGGTGGTTAAGGGACACTTTCTACGGCGATGATTACATCCAGCTGTACACCCGCGGTCCAGCCGACGCATTGCAGTATACGCAGTGGATCCTCGATGCAATGAGCCGCCGTGCTAAGGTAACCGGCGATGCTCAATTTCTCGCGGCCCAGCTCGATGACATGATTCGTCTTTGGCATCAGTGGGACCAGGTCTTCGATGCCGATGCGGGTTTGTATTACTACCAGCCGGTATGGGATGCGCAAGAATTGTCATTGCCTGGATTTGTTGCCGACCCCAATGGTACTGATTGGACCTTGAGAAAAGACGGCCCTGACACCTTCAGGCCTAGCCATAATGCATACATGGTAGCAAATGCTAGAGCCATATCAACTGCCGCCAGGCTTGCTCGCGACTGGTTTAACGAGGTTTTATTTTCAAGGTTGGCAGACGATCTCGAGACGGCCATGTACGAACGAATGTGGGCTCCTGAACAGCAGTTCTTTAGTATGTGACTTCAAAGATTCTCTTTCCCATCTTCTATGGCACATTGGTGGCGAACGCTTCATATTAGGGCCTACTTTAACTTCAAGCTTTTCGCTTCCGACATCGTTCAAATCCCGAGAAGTCTTCAAGGGATGGATTGCTGACTTCTATATTGGTAGTGGACATTATCCGACCTAACAATCCAAATTTCACGCGACTTACTGGCAGGGAGCAGGTAGGGCTGTTTCCTTATCGTTTTGGTATTGGTATAAACGAGTCATACGCCCAACCGGCCGTCGATTCTATGTTCGACCCTGAGGGATTTTTGGCCCCTTATGGTCCGACCACATTGGAAATACGGGACCCTTGGTTCATGGCAGTTAGGCCAGACGACTACTGTATAGGAGAGCCCTGTTTCATGTTTCCCTCTCCAATCTCCTGGTTATCCACTAACGGCCCACACAGGTTGTTACTGGAATGGCATGTCTTGGCCGTATTCGACAGGTCATACTCTCAAATCTCTTGCAGAGATATACCGCTCTGGGACTACTGATGTCACTGCGGAACAGTACCACCAATACCTCCAGATGTATGCAAGAACCCAGCAAAAAGACGGGCAACCCTACGTCGCGGAGTCACACTATCCCTTTCTAAACGGGTGGAGTGCCGATGGCTGGAATCATTCCGAGCATTACGACCACTCAACTAACAATGACGATGTCATAACTGGCTTGCTAGGGATTCTCCCACAAGAAGGGGATATGTTGAGAATTTCCCCTATTATTCCGAGCAACTGGTCTTACTTTGCCCTTGAAAATTTACCGTATCACGGTCATTTAGTGACTGTACTATATGACAAATATGGATCGAGGTATAACATAGAACGTGGATTGACTGTGTTCGTCGATGGTAGGAAGGTGTATAATGGCCCCCAGACGAGTGCATCGATAGCGATCCCTCCTCCGATAATTCCACACAAGGCGTTGATTAATATTGCAGGTCGGTTATAACAGTCCAAGCACGTGTACATTGCTATCCCATGAAATCTTTGGCCTGTCTGACCGCCCGTGGACAATCCTCCTTTTAGGGCTGGATCCAAAGATGACTCCCCTCTGTTCGAAAAACTCCATATCAAGAATATACCGATTCGAGATGAAGCATATGCTAATTTTTAATGGTGATTTAGCAAACCCTGCTGGGCCCGGTCAGTACCCGACCGCCGACGCAACCTACACCAACTCCGGAGATTTTCAGTATAAGGCTATTGATGGTGTATTGTTTTACGACTCAATTCCTGATAACAGATGGACAAATTACCAGTCTCCCAACGACAATGATACGTTAACGATCACGTTTGCGCGGCCAAGAAATATAACGTCAGTTACATTGGCATTATTCTCGGACGTTGCAAGAGGTGGAGGTGTGGATGTCCCGGCCCGTATAGAGGTATATGGATCCAGTGGCTTGCTGGTTACAGTCGACGACCCTTCCGATTTATTACCAAATGATCGTAACGAATTGAGCTTTGGAAAAGTCGAGACTCAGTTCGTGGCCGTCAACATGTACCGCAAGTCACCTAACCTTTGGGTTGGTGTCTGCGAGCTTGAAGTCTGGATACCACCTACCCTTGGTCCAGTTTACTATGCGGCTGATGCCTACTTGACCGGAGAGGAGACGAGGGTGGTCTTCGACAGCACGTCAAACGCCACGCCCAACGGTGCTGTCGTCGGGGGCTTGAAATCAGACAGTAATGTGGCATTTTCCGGAATTGAGTCTAACGGTGGTTGGGCTACTATCGTGTTAAGCTACTCTAGCCTCGGTAACGCGACGGTAGAAATAGGGATCGAAGTTAATCAGGTTCCTCAGAGGAGGCTGTACTTGGTTCCAAGCAATGGGAAATATTTGGACATCGGAAACACTATCCTCCTGGCCTCGGGAAAGAATTATGTTAGTATCAGGGGAGGATCGGATTCTGTAGAGGTGAAGTTGGAGTCCTTAACGGTACTCTGAGTTTGAGTTTTTCTATCCGAGAAATCTGAATCAAATGTTGGCAACTTGTTGAGCACTAACGAGAGGTTGACAATTAGAAAGTTGGATGTGTGGTATTCAATGTTGATACCTATTAGTATGTACATATGTATGTACCTACATATTAGATAAGCTGTGCGTGTTGGCGGGGTTATCTACGTGGTTTGGGGCACGCCTTATACCTGTTGTATATTAGAGTGCTGTTAAACCTGTGTAGATGACCTTGTTGTATTAAGAGGAAGCTATCTACAAATCTAAAGTCGAGCATAATAAGTAATGCTCTCAACTGTTGCCAGCAGGTGGGGCGGCACGTGCGTAGGGCTACGACACGTGGTAGCACCTGCCTACACTTGGCTGGTATCCACAAAGCAAGAACATAATTACCTATGCTAGTACTAACATAGACTAGATACATGCATATATAATTTATGCATGTGAAATATGGAGCTACCTAATCTCTTAGTATGTGTAGGTACTAGTATGTACATACATATGTATCTAGGTATCGAGACTAGTAGCAGCAGCAGCCAGCCAGTCAGCCCAGCTGCCAGCCTGGAGGTCCATGTCAATTCAAAGCTACACGTCACTGCAAAAATTGAAAATCGAAAACCGAAAACCGAAAATTCAAACTTACAACCTCGAAACCTTCAGACAACCCTCGTATTTTTAGAGAGGATCTCCTTCACTTCTCCATTTCCATGAGCGCGCAACTCTCCGGGACACACTGAATTACCAAATTCTTGATCAACCTGTCCTGTTCCTCGGATTTCCCGAATGATAATTGGAAACAGGATATATAATGACTGACTAAGGACTTCGAAGTTATATTGCAATGGCTCTGGTTGACGACCCTCAGATCGAGAGCAAGGGCACCGACCTGCTCTATCCGCTTCCCATCTACCTTCATGCATACGTCGCTCCTTTTGCCATAATATGGCCCATATTTGCCCGATACTTTTATACACCCGAATTATACGAGAAACACATCGGTTCGTCTGAATGGACCTTTGTTTGGTGCGGTACTATCATAACTCTGCAAAGCTTGGCCTGGCTCAGCACAAATTGGAGTGTCAACCTCAAGGCTCTCTTTACCTCTAGAAAAGCGAAGAAGATCCAAGATGCTCAGTTGATAAAGATTATCCCTGTCGCTAATGCCGGTTCTGCCGACATTTGCGAGATCATTCGCGAAAAGGTATCTGTTCTCTCTCTCTCTCTCTCTCTCCCATAACTGTCCCCTCCCACTATTTCATTACTTTTTTATTTACTTCTAATTTATACTTTATACTTTTTTTTATATATATATTTTATACTTAATTTTTTTTTATATATTTCTTTCCTTCCCCTCATCTCTTTTTTTTCTAATATGCTATGTTACGATCGTTGTGCTGACAATTTCATTTCAGGTCGGTGATAAGATAAATCTGTCCTTTTCGTTCCAAAAGCGCCGTTTCCTCTACGACACGGCGAAGCAGAAATTCAGCCCCTTGACTTATGAGATCGACGCCGAGCCGAAGCCTAAGATCGCATACTTCCAGCACTCGAAAGGAATATCTTCTCAAGCCGATCTTACGAGACTTGAGCAATATTATGGCACGAATACCTTTGATATCCCGGTTCCTACATTCACCGAACTATTCCGAGAACATGCTGTCGCTCCCTTCTTCGTCTTCCAGGTATTTTGCGTCGGTCTCTGGATGTTGGATGAGTATTGGTACTATTCGCTGTTCACCCTATTCATGCTTGTCGCTTTCGAGAGCACAGTAGTCTGGCAAAGGCAGCGAACGCTAAACGAATTTCGGGGAATGAGCATTAAGCCATACGATGTGTGGGTGTATCGTCTGGGCAACTGGATCGAAATCCAGAGCGACAAGCTTCTACCCGGTGATCTCGTCTCCGTTGGGCGGACCAAAGAGGATAGCGGCGTTGCGTGCGATATGCTTCTGGTGGAGGGAACTGCCATCGTTAATGAGGCTATGCTTTCGGGTGAAAGCACACCCTTACTGAAAGACTCCATACAGCTGAGACCTGCCGATGCCTCCATCGACACCGAAGGTCTCGATAAGAATGCCTTCCTCTGGGGCGGAACCAAGGTTTTGCAGGTTACGCATGGCAATCCCGACGAGGAGAGACCCAAGCTTGCTTCTGGCGTCCCCGCGCCCCCTGATAACGGTGCTATGGCTATTGTGATGAAAACGGGGTTCGAGACGTCCCAGGGTAGCATGGTCCGTACCATGATTTACTCGACGGAACGTGTCTCGGCCAATAATGCTGAGGCCCTATTTTTCATCCTCTTTTTGCTTATATTCGCATTGGCCGCTTCTTGGTATGTGTGGGATGAAGGCGTCAAGAAAGATCGTAAGAGATCAAAACTACTCCTCGACTGCGTCTTGATTGTCACCAGTGTTGTGCCTCCGGAGCTTCCTATGGAACTCAGTCTGGCCGTTAACACCAGTCTGGCAGCCCTGGCTAAATTTGCTATCTTCTGTACCGAGCCTTTCCGCATTCCTTTCGCCGGCCGCATCGATGTGGCTTGCTTTGATAAGACCGGCACACTAACCGGCGAGGACCTAGTCGTAGAGGGCATTGCGGGACTCGGACTCGGCCACTCCGGTGCGAATACCCCTCGCGAGTTGGATGGTGCTCATAGCCACCTTACACCTGTCGAGCATGTTGGGATGGAAACGACTCTCGTATTAGCTAGTGCTCATGCTCTTGTTAAACTTGAGGATGGTGAAATCGTTGGCGACCCCATGGAGAAGGCCACTCTTGCAGCTCTCGGATGGACATTGGGAAGAAATGATACGCTCGCGGCAAAGCCGTCCGTCACGGCGGCTGGTGGAATTTCTGGCACTGTTCAGGTCAAACGACGCTTCCAGTTTTCGTCCGCTCTCAAACGCCAAAGCTCCGTCGCAACGGTACATGCCGTTGACCCGGGGACCGGGAGCAAGATGCGCGGCACCTTCGTTGGTGTCAAGGGTGCACCCGAAACGATAATGAAGATGCTTATCACTGTCCCGAAAGACTACGAGGAAACCTTCAAATATTTCACTCGTCGCGGTTCCCGTGTGCTCGCGCTCGCCTATAAACAGTTGACCACCGACAACGAACTCGGTTCTGGCAAGATCAACGATCTGAAGCGCGAAAAGGTCGAAGCCGATCTGATCTTTGCTGGTTTCCTGGTTCTTCAGTGCCCCTTGAAGGATGACGCGAAACAAGCGGTGCAAATGCTCAACGAGAGCAGCCACCGCGTTGTCATGATTACCGGAGACAATCCGCTCACGGCTGTGCATGTCGCTAGGGAGGTTGAGATTGTTGATCGCGATGTGCTCATCCTTGATGCACCGGAACGGAATGACGGAGGAGAAAGACTGGTGTGGCGTAGCGTCGATGACAGGACTAACATTGATGTCGACGCGTCCAAGCCTATCGACTCCGAAATCATCAAATCGAAAGATATATGTGTGACTGGATATGCGCTGGCCAAATTCAAGGATAACGCTGTTGCTTGGCGATCTCTGCTCCGTCATACTCTGGTGTATGCTCGCGTGTCCCCAAAGCAAAAGGAAGAAATCCTCCTAGGCCTTAAGGATATGGGTTACTTTACGCTCATGGCCGGAGACGGTACAAACGACGTTGGCGCTCTGAAACAGGCACATATCGGTATAGCTCTCCTTAACGGTACACCGGAAGATTTGACGAGAATTGCGGAGCATTCTCGTAACACCAAGATGAAGGAGCTCTATCAAAAGCAGGTCGACTTGATGAAGAGATTCAACCAACCAGCTCCTCCTGTGCCCGCCGTAATCGCTCACATTTTCCCACCTGGTCCTTCCAACCCTCATTATGAGAAGGCATTGGAGCGAGAAGCGCAGAAGCGGGGCATCTCTCCTGAGGAACTCGCGAAGATCAACGGCACCAACATCGAAACAGTAACTAGCCCCGCAGCCCAGCAATTGATGAACAACGATCCTAGAACCGCTAGGCAGCGGGAAGCGATTAATAAGGCTGCTAGCTTCGCTGACAAGATGACCAATACCATGATGGAGCAGGAGTTGGGTGACGATGAGCCACCGACGCTCAAGCTCGGTGACGCCTCCGTCGCAGCGCCATTCACCAGCAAGCTTCGCAACGTGATTGCTGTCCCTAACATCATTCGTCAAGGCCGCTGCACACTGGTTGCCACGATTCAGATGTACAAGATTCTGGCTCTCAACTGCCTCATCAGTGCCTATAGTCTCAGTGTTCTCTACCTCGAAGGTATCAAATTCGGAGATGGGCAGATTACGATCAGCGGTATGCTCATGAGTGTCTGCTTTCTCTCGATATCCCGCGCTCGGTCAGTTGAGGGCTTGTCGAAGGAAAGGCCACAGCCTAACATCTTCAACGTCTACATCATCGGATCCATCCTTGGCCAATTTGCGGTCCATATCGCGACGCTCATCTATATCGCCCGATTCTGTGATAAGTTGGAGCCGTAAGTTTGTCCGTCTCACTCTTCCCGTGATGTGTTACTGATGTTGTCGCAGACGATCCGAAATGGTCGACTTGGAGGCCGAATTCACGCCGTCGCTGCTAAACAGCGCCGTGTATCTCCTACAATTGATCCAGCAGATCTCCACCTTCGCAGTCAACTACCAGGGAAGACCGTTTAGGGAATCTCTGTCGGAGAACCGAGGCATGTTTTGGGGCATCATTTCGGTCACTGCCATCGCCTTCTCCTGCTCGACCGAATTTATCCCAGAACTCAATGAGCAGATGAAGTTAGTAAAATTCACGGACGAGTTCAAGACGACCATGACAGCGATCATGGTGTTGGACTATGCCGGTTGCTGGTTGATCGAGATAGCACTCAAAAGACTCTTCAGCGACTTCCGTCCTCGTGACATCGCAGTACGACGGCCTGACCAGAATGAGCGCGAGAGAGTGAGGAAGGCAGCGGAGAAGGCGGTGAAAGACGCCGAAGAAGAGAGGAAGCGTCTGGAGAAAGTGGAGGAGTTTGAGCGCAAGGTGGAGGAACGAAGGCAGAAGATCCGAGAATGGAGCCAAGGCCACGCCCAGCCAGCAAGGTAAGGCTCCAGTCATTTTCCCTCGCCATTGTAATCTATATATACTAGGTATTTCGGGCATAGGGGATGGGCGAAACACCGGTCCTTTAGACCTAGCATTATAGACATAGAGAATCGAGTTTTATAGACGAAATCAGTTTTCTTTGTATCTTCATCTTTCACTGCATGGGACAACATTATGGGACAACATTCCTCCAAGGCTACCGAGTCAGCAAATGTGTATTACTACCTAGGACCTAGGTAGAGTCTATCAAATTCGATATTCGATACCGGTAGGTCGGGCAAACTTCGGCATGAATACAGGATAAGCTTGACTCATTTACATATGTAGATATGAACGATATTATGATCTCCTTTATTCAGATATCCACCTAGTAAGGTGCCTTGTTCAATTTTTCAGTTAAGTATGGAATCTCGCCCATCCATAGTTACCTAAGGCTTAAGCCTCAGTAAGGTTCTAAGCCTTAAGCCTTAACCTAAGTTAAAGTAAGGATATCACCCTAACCTAATCAGGATATTCCGACTTGCTTACCTATAGGTATACCTATATCTAGGATTCTAGGTACATCCATTGTGAGGCATCTCGAACAAAACAACATTGAAAGTAGGCTCTCATTCAGTCTGAGCAATACTTTTTTTATTTTTTTTTATTTTTTTTTATAAATCTTCATAAATCTAATTCGTCATGGATACACCGCGACCGAGGGGCATCGTGGTTTTTGGAGGCGGTACGGCGACTAATAACTTAGTGGATGTATTCGAAAACATCAGGAAAAGTCGTAACTGTTCACTTAGTTATGTTATACCCATCAGCGATAATGGCGGCAGTTCGTCAGAATTGATTCGTGTATTTGGCGGCCCTGGTATGAATGTGTTTTCTTCCCCCCCCCCTTTTTTTTTTGTCTTTGTCTTTCCCTATCTCTTCTGCTTCCCTCGTCTCTATCTGTGGCTGACAATGCATGCCTGGTGACGACGGATAGGTATCGGAGATGTCCGGAGTAAGTCATGGCCATGGCCGACATAAACCATCCGAACCCTGGCTCAGGAGGGCGTGGGAAGGGTTTTCGGAGAAGGTTTCTTACACTGCTTACTGATGGCTACGCTCGCTGTAGGTCGGTTAGTGCGTCTCATCCCCGGCTCGGATACCGATGCGGAACGAGCGTCTATCAAGGGGCTATTTAACCATAGGCTTTCGTCAGATCCGCTACAGGCGCGGTTGCAATGGCTTGATGTTGTTGAGGGAAGAGATGAGCTTTGGACTAATATCTCGAGCGAGAAACGTGAGCTTATTCGGTCTGTCTTCAACCACGTCAATCTGGAGATAGTCAAGAGAGCACGACCTAGTTCCGTCTTCAGTTTCGCCAAGGCTAGCATCGGAAACCTGTTCTTGACTGGGTATGTTCAACTATTACCTATTACATGTAGTATATTATATCTGATATCCTTTTCATATCCATATCCCTTTTATATCCCTTTCATTTTCCTCTTCTCCTCTGCTCATCATATGTTCTGTTCTGTTCTGTTCTGTTCTGACTTATCTAACCCCCTCCCCCGTCTTCCAGAGCAAGGGTGTTTACGGGCTCCCTCGAATCAGCCATCTATCTCCTTTCCACTATTTGTTGTATCTCGCCGACCGTTTCCGTACTGCCAGCCATCAATACCAACTTCACTCACCATATCTCGGCGGGTCTCGCCAATGGCACCCAGATCACGGGACAGAATTCCATCTCTCACCCTTCGGCGCCCACGTCGCTGCCGATAGACGACGATCTTCTCGGCAACGGCGACGTCAGCAATTCGTCGCTGCAACGACGCCTTCTGGAACTAGAAGAGCACGACCGGATTGAGGACGCAACGCTGCCAGGATCCCTGCCGACGCTGCGAAAGCAGTATATCGACTTCAGCAAGGCGGACGAGGAAGATCTACCGGCGCGTATCGAGCGGATTTGGTACATCAACCCATACGGGCACGAGATTTGGCCGCTCGCGAATCCCAAGGTGCTCGAGGCTATCGGCCGCGCCGGCGCCGTCATATACAGCATCGGGAGTCTGTATACCTCCATCGTGCCGAGTCTCGTGCTACGAGGAGTCGGTGAGGCCCTCGCCAACTCTGGCGTGAGGTACAAGGTGCTGATCCTGAACTCGACGGTCGACCGAGAGACGGGGCCGGCCTCTTCGCCGCTGACGGCGACCGACTTTGTCAAGGCCATCGCTCGAGCCGCCGCCGAGAGTCAGGGCGACTTTGCCGTCGACGAGCGACGCAAGGGCGAGGTGAGAAGATACGTCACGCACCTGATCTATCTCGAGGGCGAAGGCGCACCCAAAGTTAACAAAGGTGAACTCACGACACTAGGCGTGGACTGCATCAGGGCTTACGGGCGACGAGCAGAGGATATGTTACAGTATGACGAAGCTGGCCTAACGAGGGCGTTAGAGGCGGTCATCGGCAAGGCTGAGATGCTGAGAACCCGTAGAAACACTAGCGGCCAATGAGATTGATTACCTACAGATGTATCCATCATTATCCAAATGGAATAGGATTCGGTTTACGGCGGCTACTGTTCTATGTGGTAGTCATGTAATATCATGTCCTATGTATGCAGATACCATACATGATATATGGATATATGGCATGCATACTAGGTATGAGGTAGCCTGGTATTTGTGGATGGGTTATTTGATTCACTTGAGGTTGACGAACATGGCTTAACCAGTACGAACTGGGGGTATACAGAAAAGGGAAAAGGAGTAGGGTAACATCATTAGGTCGCGTCATTAGGTCATCTCTTTTTTCATTTTCTTCTCTTTCTCACTCTTTCTTTTCAAGTTGAATATCGTACAGCTCTCATGGTACTAGGCCTATCATATTTCCCCCGCAGGACGAGGCGTAGAAATTCAGACAGTCCTAAGGTCCCTATGCCCAAATGTAGTATCTTTTCATCTGAATGGCAAAATGACTTTCCTCCTTCCCAGAGACTCTTCACTCAGGTAATCCTTAGTATCGCTAAGCTCTAGATTTAGGCTGCTTATTTGGGAGGGTTCGCGGCAACGAAGGCGACGCCCTTCTCGATATTCTTCTTCAAGTCACCGAGGCATGCCTCCAAGAGCGCCTTCTCGTTGCTGTCGACCTCGCCAACGGGGAGGATCTTCTCGACTCCGTTGGGACCTAGCTCGACCCTGGAGGCAAAGAAGTCGATACCTTGGTCCTTGTAAAGGGGGCTGTCTACGAAGGTGGGCTCGATAACACCCTTCTCTCCCTGGGCGGCGCGGAGGAGCGATTCGGCCATTCGGGCACCGGCCATGGCCATAGACAGAGTAGCGGAACCAGCACCATCCTTGGCCTTGACGACCTCGTCGCCACCGAACTGGACGCGCTTCACGAGTTCGGCATTGGAAGTTAGGTCAGGGTGACCACTCTGACTGAAGAGAGGAACAATTGTGACACCAGAGTGACCACCGACGACGGTGATCTTCTCGTCCTTGGGGTCGGTACCCTTGAGCTCGCTGACGAATCGGCTAGCGCGGACAACGTCGAGGGTAGTAACACCAAAGAGGCGCTTGGGATTGTAGACGCCACGAGCCTTGAAGACCTCGGCTACAATGGGCACGGTGGAGTTGACAGGGTTGGAGATGATGAGGAGGTTGGCCTCCGGGCAAGACTCGGCGGCGGCCTTGGCAAGGTCACGGACGATAGAGGCGTTGGTGTTGAAGAGATCGTCACGGGTCATGCCGGGTTTTCGGGGAACACCAGCAGGGATGAGGACAATGTCGCTGCCCTTCAAGCTGTTGGCTAGACCGGTGGGGGTGGGGTCGAAGCCTTTTACTATGCTTTTGGTGTTGATGTGGGATATATCAGCAGCAACGCCTATGCGTCAATTATATGTTAGCTTGTGTAGTGCGTAGTGCGTAGTGCGTAATGCGTGATGCGTGATGCGTGATAACGCGGTACATGATGTGCGATGCGCGAATATAGAAATTAGATCCGAACAAGCCGAACAAGCCGAACAAGCCAAACAAGATGTGATAGTTATCTCATATTATGATAGACCCGTCGTCGACGTGAAGAAGAGATGTTTGTGACATACCAGGACCTCCGCGGATATCGTATAGAGCAAGCTCGCTTACTCTGGGGTTGAGCTTGAGAAGGAGAGACAGTGGTTGGCCGATACCACCGGCGGCACCAAGGACTGTGACCTTGGAGAGCTAGAGATGACGAAATTGTATATGTTAGCGCATAGTGACAACTGAACAATTGAACAATTGGGCAACCTCTTGTGCATCAATGGCTCGAGGTTTTGGGATTTCTTACATTTTGCGCCGAGGCCGAGAACGCTCGACGCTGGATGCCACCGAAAACTGCTCGTGCGGGAACCATTTTTATTTTTATGTTTGTTTTATCCTTGTCGTGTGAGTTGTGTAAACGATAGAAGGACGAGTGAAGATAAAAAGAGAGGAGGCGAAGGCGAAGGCGGAGGAGTATTTGTAGTTGAGAAGAAAGATGAGGTAAAAATGTTGGCTATTGCTCCAGTTACTAAGAAGAGAAGAAAAAAAAAGAAAGCGTCAAAAACTGCATACTACGTACTCTGTACATATGTATAGTACAGGTACTACTAGGTAATGCCTCTACCTACTAGGTACAGCTACAAAAGCATCAAAGCCGGGCAATGCCGGCCCCCGGGGTCACACCTACGTAGGTACCTAGTCCTACCTTACCTTCAAGGTTTGACCTGCGGTCCTGCAGTGCCTTTCAAGGTTATCGGTTATCGGATCGATGGAGGGGAAGAGTGAATTAATGTGCCCACTTACTACTAACCGAGTGCTCATAGTACTAACTCTACTAGGTATGGCACTCTATCGGCGAAAGCTCGGCCTTTATTTACCAAGGTATTGATTGAGAACGCTCGCTGACTTAGCAATTGTGCTGCACATTCCTACACATGCACTTGACGTAATATGTAGAATCGTAGATAGATGGAAGCTGCCTTCCTTGAACCTCAGCTCTAGGCAGGTACAACATTCAACGTTCAATCTTATTTCATCTCCAAAATTCAAAATTCAAAATTCAAAATTCGATATTGATTGTTGCTATATCGAATTTAGCATCAAATCTCCAGTCATCTTCAACAAAACAACAACTAGGTACCTGGTAGGTACTTTCTACCATTGAATATGAGACAAAGGGACCAGGGTAGCCTCATCAAACACTCGACTTCTCTCATTCAGTCCTCATTCAGTCGTAGCCCGCCGCATTCGAGTATCTTAGACATCTTAAGCATCTTAAATATCTAACTCATCGGGCGCAATGGGTGACGATCGATGCTCCCGCTCAAACTCGGACTCGGGTTTAGATTCTCTATTCGGGGACCCTTCCGAGTCGGTCACTTCTGAGTATCGGGGTCGCCCGACCGTTGACTGTCTAGATGACGTAGTGTACGGACTTCGGTGGTCCGATAAAGATGACGTCTTTTCACCCACGCCTCAGTGGACCGTCCAACCAACCATTGATACCATCGTTCTGACGCTGCGGAATGTTGTCAGCTCGCACAAGCAGTACGATGTCGAGCATCTCTGGGATGGGACATATAACAAGATATACTCTGTCTCCTACGACCAGACCCGCCTCATCATGCGCGTCTCTCTTCCTGTATGTCCGAGAACCAAGATAGAAAGCGAGGCAGCGACGATACGTTGGGTTCATGAAAACACCAACTTACCAGTCCCAAAAGTCCACTCCTACGATTCTTCGCGCAACAATCCCATAGGCTTCGAATGGATCATGATGGATCAGGTCGATGGAATGCCCCTTTCCCACTGTTGGACCTCTGTTACCCAGGACGCTAAAGAGCGCATTGTCAAACAGATTGCCGCATTTGCTGCATCCGCTTTCGGTATGCAGTTTAAAGGTATTGGCAATCTATATCCGCTGCGATCGCATCTGTCCGGTTCTCGGCCTCGAGTAGGTGAGATGGTTTCGCCGGTGCTCTTTTAGGGCGAGCGCGCCAGTTTCCATCATCACGCAATCCCTTTCCGTACCGCCTTCAAGTGGACAAAACGCCGTCTTCGAATTATTTCAGCTGACCTCCGCATGAAAACACAAGAGCTACCCAATGAATTTCACCGCAAAATCGCTACCAGGATGTTGATTCTTGTCGATCGTCTTCGAAATTTAGAGGACAAGTTTTTCCCGACGCCCGAGATTGAATCAGATCAGAGCTTCATGGGTGACAGTGATGTTGAGTCAACGGACGAGGACGACGATACCGTTGATAAAATGGCGCGGCCTCGTGAGCCTACAATGCTTTGGCACGATGATATTTCCCTTGACAATATCATGGTGGACAAAAATGGGATTCTCTGTGGCATCATCGGTTGGGAATGTGTTTCTTGCCTTCCCCTTTACGAGGCTTGTCAGTTTCCTGCCTTCAACAGTCGCAAGACCGCTTTATTGAGCCTCTTACACCTCACGGAGTAACACAAAGAAAGCTCGGCGATAGTCGGCGTGTCGCTATATATGAAAGGAATTTGAGACAACATCAGGTTACCCTGCTGCGGCAACTATTCATCTCTAGCATGAGAGATTTGTGCCCCGGGTGGGTCTCTATTTTCGAAGGTCGGAGATACTTAAGGGATTACGAAGCTGCGGTACAGAATTGTGACAATGAGTCTGCTTACGAGACGGTTGAGTTGTGGGTGGATGCTGTAGAGAAGACAGAAACGTCTGACGAAGTTCCTTGGCATCTTCATGAACGTCTCATGGGCTGATGTGGATTAACTTAAAGGTCTCAATATTGAGACGGAAAATGGAACGCTACTACTGATTTTATTACTACAGCTAAGTTAAAAATCGGAAAATGGATGCTTAGGTGCGTGTAGTATTCCTACAGAGACCAGATTCTCTCCCCCCGGCCCCTCCCCCTTTCTTCAGAATACATACTACCTACCTTTTATATATGCCCAGACCATTCCAAATGTCGTCTGCTGTTTCTCGGGTGCCTTAGGATCGGTCACAAGAATATCGAGAACATCATCTGACATGGCGGTGCCACCAAATCTGTCTTGCACAGGGCTTGGCGCACCACGAGTACCTTCTACCTTTCCCACGCAGGAGAGTATATCCATGCTATCGCGTTTCTCTTCTTCCAACCTATCAATTTTTCTGCTTACTTCTGCGTCGTGTGGATCAACCTCTCCAAGATCTCCACCGATATTGGTCTCACCTTTATGTTCTCCATAGCATTCAAACTTTTCGTTCATATCGACGTCTTCGTAAATATCGTCATAGTCATCGTCAAGCTCTATATCCATGAATTCATTATCGCTATCCTCACCGCCTAGGATGAATAGCCCAGCCTTGGCGTCGCCATTTTTGGTACTGTCTTCGCTCTTATCGTTTTCGGTGATGTTATCATGGATATCACGGTCTTCTATCTGTACATGTTGTAGGTTAGAACCTACCTTGTTGTCTCTGTCAGTGATACCAGAACTATCTCTGACCACGTTATCTTGAAAGTCAACTTCATTTCCATCAGTGTACGGGCTAGATGAGGGTTCCGGCACAGGATATTCGTTGGCGTCCACCCCATACCTTTGCTGATAGCGGTTGTAGAATTCACCATCCGGAGTCAGCAGCTCGGGCCGGGGCGATACTAACGCAGTGATATCATTCATGGTGCATCCTGGTAGTACTGTGAGACTTGTGAGCCTGTCTGCCGTGTCCACTTCTCTCACGAAGCGTTTCTTGGTCTCATCTTCGACTTGACAAGCTTCGGACGGCCCCTGCTGTGACCCACAAGCAAACGGCAGACGCCCGATGACCAGACTCAATGCCTCATGTTGGCATTCTGGCCTGAAACAAAAACAGACCGGGTTGTTATTTGACTTGCAGCCGCAAGAATGATAGAAAACGATGGCTTGGCAAGCAGTCGTCATGTCTGGCGATTTTTTTTTTAGCCGTATCACCGGTTGGCGGTTGTATAGTCGACGTTTCGCTTCTTTTTTTTCGACACTTGGCAAGCCTGCTTGCTCGGTAAGCTGTGTTTTTTTGGGATGCAGATGTAATGACCTATTTCGTCTATTTATACCAGAATCCAGATTCCGGCGATGTCAGATAGCCGGTATTTTTGATCTCCACACAAGACAACTTGGACTGAGCCTGTAGAAGATGGATGGCTGGGGTGCTCATTTTATCCTTGCACATGGGCTCATATCAATGAAATTGTTCTGAGACGAACAGAATACTGATTGTTAAGGGCATGAAGCTCACTGGTCGGCTTATTTTGGAATTAGCCATGCTGAAACCTCCTTTGTCCTATCCTTTGACACAAAGGTGTTGTTAGCTTTCCGTCGGATGGCTAGGTCGCTGTTGCTTTGCCCCTGTTTGTTGTCTTATTGTACGACGATCTCGATTTATCAAAGAAAACTCGAGGCCTTACCTAGTCAATCAATCAAACTAGAGATCAGATGATTCGAGTGTAGGAACCTCAATGAAAAAACAAATATGGATCATAACTTGTAATTATTAATAAGACGCCTAGAATTACAACGCTAGTCTACACCCTCGTGTTTTATTTCCCGCGAGGACGCTGTTACCTATATAATAAGAGTTACCTTGAAAGAATTCGCTCTTCTAGTGTGTAATCATCATCATTAAAATCTCAGACGAACCCGATCCACCGAGGAGGGTTTCACAACGGCACATCTCCCTAAGTCTGTCTGTTTCTCTCCGGAAGTTGGGCAACGTAATCATGCCAGAAGGTTAGGTCATCCTCGAGGTCAAGAACCGTGAGCATCCATCTCCAACTATCGAGCCACGGGTCTTGTGTTTCCCTCTGGAAGGTTCGATCAATAACGTGCTGCTTCCATTTGGACTTCATGAGTTGATATTCGGATCCGATTAGCTGGAGCTTTTCTCTATACTCAGAAACCGGCTTGGACGCTGCTCGAACGAGGGCTGCTGCAACCCGCACCCACTTCCAAGCGAGTTGCTCGTCCAAAGTGCTTTGGAAATGGCGAAATTCGATCGTGCTCTGATCGTCCTCCCGGTTGTAGACAGTTAAAGCTAGTCGTCGGTTCATAGTGTTGACGTTGTCACTGGATAATAAGTCTGCAAGTTCGTCCATGTTCTTCGCTCCAAAGATGGCCGAGATCCAAGTTTTTTCTTGTGCAGAAAACTCGCTTGGAAGGCTGTCGGAGGTGTTTCCACTTGACGGGACATCTCCATCGTTAGGTGCACTCTCTTCCCCGTGCGCGCCTTGGGTGTCCTGAGGCTGCTCGGCCTTAGCGGCATCGTTCTCCTGGGATACGTCCGTCTTCTTATGTTCGGTAGTCTCTGTGTTCTGTCGGCCAGGGACGTCAGTTTTCTCCAGTCTGTCTTCTGCACCTTCTGGTTCTGCAATATCAAACTTTGTCTGAGCTAAGAGTGAATGCTTTCTGATCGGTCCGTGTGATGGGGATGTACCCCTGTGATGATCACAGAGGGAGAACAGACATGGCTCTAGAAGCCAACCGAGAATAGCGGCTTTCTTGGAAGTTTCTAGGTCAAGGCCGCTCTCGACGCCGATATGAACGTGGAGACCGGCACTCCGTGTAGGGGAGGGTTCAAATGCGTCGGAAATCCTGGCGTCTTTCGGATTGCCACCAAGCTTGGTTGCAGCAACAGCGGTATCAAACTCGGAATGGCCTTGCTCGTTGAATGTCAGGACACGGGTAGAAAGTTCCAGGCCCGTGGCAACTTTCCCCTGAGCGTCTTTCTGGGAAGCCTCCTTGGAATTAGGCACGACGGAGCTATCCGCGGAGAAGCAGTAGTAATCTTTCCATTCTATCTTTTTGAGAGGAACGTCATCTGGATACCTATTGGCCACGCCTTTATACTTGCTCCATTTGCGATTGATACAAGCACAAGGAAGTGGAGTGGTCAAGTTCCTCAAGAAGAGCTCTGCTATAGCTTCCAAGGTTCTCTTGTCGTCCATATGTTCCTTGTAAGTGGTGACGACAAACTCCAGCTCAACGCCAAAGGTCAATTGAGGATAGGATGCCATGGCGAAAACGAGTGGATTGATGAAATAGTAGGGTAAGTACTGGAATGGAAATGTATTGAAATGTACTGAAATGTACCGACGAGATGCTGTAGAATACCTAGTATCTGCTCCGCTGCTCAGGGGAGGGCAGTACTATTAGTAATGAATTGACCTAGGTGCTGCTAGCAGCTATAATAGCGAAAGACTTGGATGTGACAAAAGAGAGGGGAGAGTGAGATATGATTGTTGTTGTTGAAATTTATTTTATTTGATTTGATTTTGGTTCTTTTTGGGAAGGAAATTGTTTAGGTTAGACAATTGGAAGAGTCGTCAAGTTGAAGGCCTAGTAATATCTGGCTGGCTATACAGTCGGTCTTTCCTATTTTGCATCTTGAATAACGCTCTTTCTTTGCCTAAGAAAGATCCCATGAAGTTTATGATGGATGAGGAAAGGAATATCCATTAGCTTAGTGAATACATTTATTTGTTAATAGGAAGTTGCTAACCTATATCAACATGTGTACCTACCTACCTAACCTAGTAGGTATCATTATGACATAATGAGGAGAAGAAAGTGCCATGTCGATGTGGCAAGGGCTGTCTAATATCATATCTCGTATGTCGTACCTAGTAACTCACTCACATCTTGTGCTTTATTATATCTCATGTCGCATGTCGCATGTCGCATGTCACATATCGTATATCGCATAACTCATTTCTCATTTCTCCTTCTCTATTCATTTCTCTATCAGTGTGGAATCCGATTCGCTCATTCACTTTGATAGTATTTTAGGTGTCTTACACCCGGGGTACTCAATATCAAGGACGGTCTCTTGATGTATGATTGCCTGTGAAATCGTCTATCAATTTTATAAGATGATCTTGTAGCCCCTATGCGAACATCCAGTCAGTTTCTCCCCGTCCCAGTCAAACTCCCTCTTCTCCTCTTCTGCAATGATCAAATAGCCAAAATGAATTCTGAACTACTATGATCTCCGCTGTTGTTATCATTTAGCTATATATTTCATCATTTCAAAAACAGTGTCCAAACTCTGATCACTTGGGTCCAAGCAATCATCAGGCTGTTCCGTCCTCCCGGTCTCTTCGGTCAATCATTTGTTATCGGAATATCAAAACATCGATTAGATTGCAATCAGTATTATACCGTATGAGTTGTCTGATTTCTACGATGAGGTCAAAAAAGATTGATCTTTATTGCAATAGGTATACCTAGGACCTAGGTGTTATAACGGTATGAGATAACTTCCGTCATCTTGTTTATACTCCTTGACACCAAATCTCCTGGAATCCATGAAGAACTTGAAACACCCGGTTTGAAACGTTTCAAAGGCTCTGATAAACATCTGAATATTCTCCTGGACCTTCTCGTCGTAATTGAGCCCCTTAGCTCGGAGAGAAGCCGCGGCAACGTCAAACTTCCTAGCTGACGAATACATCTGCTCTACTAGCTCATCTACGACGGAGTCTAACGACCTTCCTGTTTGCGCTACCATGATGGGAATAAGGTTCGTTGGCGTATCCTCTTTCTACGGCTTTCCTTAGTGTCTATATGACATGGGAGTGCTCGAGGGCGTGGGTACGCTACGGTAGGGAAGAACTACATACCATTTCCTTTTTCAGCGAGTATAGATCGTTACAGCTGGCGTCATTGTTCAGGAGGCCAGCCATACGAAGTGGAACAAGGTATGGGACACCTACAGGAGAGGTTGGAAGCTTGTTTCCAGTCGCAAAACCCTTACTTCTTCACACCAAGCCAGATCGTCAGGCAAGCATATGTCATTCACGTATTGATGCAATGTACAATAGGGAAATACGGCACCAACACCGTGCCGGTACGTCCAATACTCCTCAATACTGGGGAGCGAGCCCGAGAGCCGGTAGGTTTGCTCTAGAGCGTTCGTGTCGATAAATTCTTCAATATCGTCCGCGAGTCTATCGAGGTCGACTTGCCCTGGTTTAGACGCGGTCACCCTCGGCGCAAACTCCTCAAAACTCGCAAACTCCTGCGGTGGACGAAGCACCTGCGGGCATAGGCCGGACTTATCATGGTCCCGAAAGAGTTCGTGCCGCATGTAGGCAATCGAATCTTGCCTGAGTTTCGTGGCAGCGTCAAAATCGGAAGCGAAGTCTGGCGCCTCGTCGTCGATCTCTTTGTCAATTGTATCGTCGAAGATGAAGAATACCATAGATATCAGAGCCATCGTCTTCAGCCGCTCTATTCCCGCAGTAGGATAACATCTGAGAGTCGAATGATATTCAATACGGGGATATCATGATTGGATGTTTAGGTATGTCGTGTTCAAGTACGAAAACTTACAATGACGCAAACCAACCCAGGTCGATTGCCCTTGTTTTTACTCGAGCTTTCTCATTCTTGACATAAACGTCTATCTTCTCGTCAATAAACGCTCTCAGCTCCTCGCAGTGGGGATTGAGCCCGGACGCCCAATTTGCATATATCGGTCTCAAATCCGGTACCCGAAGTATTTTGCCTTGTAAGCCCCTAAGTGCGGCTACGCCCTCGCTTTCGAGCATTTCCATCCCGCTTTCTGGAGGCTGGTGAATTCAGAATTGGGGGGGTTAATGACCAGATGTTCTACCGCGATAGTTGGTGAGGTTACCTTAAGCGTCACAAGGGCCACGTCGCCGGCATCTTATATAACCCCCCCCCTTTTTTTCTATCGTCTCCGCAAATCCTTCCAGTGGGTTGCACTAAGATATCCGCTGCGTCCGAGCTGTACTATTTTCGACGGGACTTACCTGAAGTTGTCTCAAAAGTTCGGTGGAGTCTTACGAGCTATGGGCTCTCGGCTTAACAGCGTGGCATTGCATGAACCAATTGGCCAAAAAAGGATGAGATTGAGATAATACTCCTAATAGCAGGCATCGTTTAACATTGGGTTATATAGTCTGTTAGAAATAGGTATGGAGCGACAATAGATATGCGTCTTGACGGTTTGAGATATAACCTGGTACGATTCACCTAACCTACCTAGGAACCAAGACACCTAGCCCTTTAATCCCTGTTTATCATGGTACCAATGCTGCCGTCTCCGGACAGTTGCCTAGGGCCTAGGTAGCGTTCCATCGCGGAACTAGATCTGACCTTAGCTTGATGAATATACGTGCGATGTGGCTGTAGGTACCTACCAAACCTAGTGAACATATAGTATACGATATAGCGCCTTCTCAGCCTCGTTCTCCAGGTTTCTCTGAGCAAAAGAAGGAGACTAGGAAGACAGTGGGTTATTCTTTGACTTATGTACTTCGTATTTGTACCCAATTCGTTGAATCGATACCGGAGTATTTTGTTTTTCTCGTCTCTGACAGAAGTAAGGGATGTTTTTGAATTGCCGGCCATGAAGGCTCATCGCGGCCTTGTTTATGAGATATTACCTAGGTGTCGAGCGTTGATCGAAGCTGAGGTAAGTAATGCGAAGGATGGGGTAATGTGCTAGCCACATATACCTCGGTCTAGCAATAGGTATAGGTAGGTACTGTTACTATAGGTATACAATAGGATTGATAAAGGATAAAGACATACCTAAGTATAAGAAACAGGAAGGGTGGAGAAAGTAAGAAAGATCTAACCGCCATGACCCACTTTTGCAACACACCCCCATTTGCAACACCTCCTTCAACAGCACCTTAAATCTTTAAAATTTAATAACTCAACCAATT
>MU386012.1:0-44573 GCA_022497145.1 Rostrohypoxylon terebratum
TAAAGCACTCAAGCTCTCGCTGTGTTACAGCTACTTCTCAACGCCTGATCTTGTTGTATCTAATACACTGGCTTCAGGCAGTAGCTTCAACACTAGCAACAATACGAATGAATATTTCAGTAGTACGCAATGGTAGGAAGCATTGCCATGATATTCATGTTGGATGTAAATGACTGTTGCCGTCTATGCGGCTACTAGATATGTATCGTATGACGATGGGACTGATATTGTTGATTTTCCATTGTCTCAGGTCGTTGGCAATTCGTACCTGATGCGACAAGTTGCCATATTATAAACCTTATTAATTCGGGATCTGAACCTCTATTGCAACATATTCTATACGACAGCCATATGAATCTGCATTCCCTGATGACTCTCCCACTCGACCGGGACGCCGGGAGCGATAAAATAGATGAAGCCCTCTTTTAACTGGTGATATTTCCCTTCAGCATACATCACCCCGGACCCCGAAGTCACGATCATTACACCTGGCCCTTCGCTTGGAGTAAGCTGTTCACCTTCTTCCGCACCAAGGTCTGTCTTGAGCATGTCGAATTCGCTTATCGGGGGCCTGTACGCTACTGTCTTCCCCTTCCTGCTCTTGTTTGACTTTTGACTCTGGAGATATATGTCATCTTTGTTATGAGTCTTGAATGTTAGTGTGCTGGCAAAAGTATCGACGTTGTTACGGTCTCCCGGTGGACAAAAGCCGGCGTTAAGAACGTTGTTGCTCCGGGCCATGCATTCGACGATATCGCCGGCCAAATATGCGTGGATACCGTCTGCGGGAATCCACACCGCATCCCCAGGACCGAAAACCATGTAGTTCATACACAGAAGTGCAACTAGGCTGCCCGCATCTTCTGGACCGTATTGGCCTTGAAGACGGGGGAGAAGATCTAGGATGTAGGCCGCATCACCTAAGTCCTCTTTTGGAATACTCGATAGCTCCGTTTGCACCCTGTTGACGGTGTCGAGGTCAGCTTTGAGGAGATTCCGCGTAACTTCTCGTAAGGTTTCGTCTGTCCAACTCTCTGACTGTTCCGGATTGAATTCCTGGAGTGGTTGTAGTTTGAATAAAGGAGTTATCTCCTCTAGCGGCTTGAACCCGGCGAAAACCTCAAATTTGGACAACGCCACCGCAATTTCAGGTTTGTGATTGGGATCAGTGAAGCTTTCTGGGTCGTCCTCGTGAAGTTTGGTAGCAAGTTCCTTGTTTGGGTGAAGCTGTAGTGGAAGGGCCTTCGCAATTGACAGTATCTACATCCATGTATATTATTTCGTGAGTCGGCATTTCTAGGTATTATATAATCCCCCTCTTCGTCTTCCTATTCTTCCTTCTTATTAGGTATGGTATAATCTTACCTTAGGTAAATAGGGTAATTCGCTACCGAATTTATCCATGACCTTCTTCCCCAAGAGCTGTTCCTTGTTGCGCTGAATGACGTCGCTTAGCAATTCGCCGGTATCCAACTTGCGAGCCGGGAAATCTGGATAGTCTCCAAACCACATTTCGGAATAGAATTCATCGTCATTGATTTGAAAATCGATACCGGGAGTCTGTGCACATAGCTGGGCTGCAAGAGATTGTTTCCCCTTCTTTCCCCAGGGATAATTATTGCAGGTACCACTGAGTTGGAAGACGAGTTGTTGCGACATCTTGAATGTTCCAAGGTTGGTAGCTTCAATGTTCAATGTATTCCAAAGATTGGAAAGGTATGAAGTTGAACCATGAAGTTTCTGTGTATTATAAGAATTAAGAGTTAATAGGATGTAAGACTTAAGTATCTACTAGGTAGCGTGTAGAAAACAAGCTACCTAGGTCCTAGGTCCTAGGTAATTGCATTTGCGTTTGCCTCAATATTCAGTCGTTGCTCCCGTTTACCTACCAGACCTGCTATCATGATGTTCCCATGTCGTCATAGAAGATTTTGTGTTACAACCTTCCAATCCGTCATCCGTATACAGGGTTTGTTAGGGGACTTGCATGCCCTGTATTGTAGGTAGTAGTATCCATCGGATATCATTGTTACGTAGCTCCGACCCCGCTGAGCAATTGCCTACCTAGTACTGTATTAATAATCATTCTTCCAAACGCAAACTCTTTTAAACTTCTTCAACTCACTTCCTCTGCTAAGATGTGCGAAACATCAGCCGTCCGTAATTCCAATCAAGCAATTGATGGAGCAATTGATGTCAACTCCCGGCACATTAACTCAACCCGCCCATACGGTAGCTCTTACTAGCACGGCTCATGTTTCCGATCGATCGATCCTTTAGCTGCTGGTGAGAAGAGACTCGAATAGAGGTGCGACAGATGATTGGCCCCAGTCATAATAAGCATCGCTGCTCGCGCGACGCTAAAAGAGTCAAAAGAGTCCGGGATCTAATTCATGTAGATCTTTACTATCCGGCTTTGTCCTTCGTGAAACCAGCGACGTCATTGCCCTGACTCACTATGAGGACCCCAATCATTTTCCTTACCCAAACTGCCCAAACAAGTTGTCATGGAGGGATCGAGAAGATTGATCTATTTTGTGGAGGTCTCTGCCCTCGACACCAACCGTTCCGACACGATGTACTAAGTATATCCAGGAGGGCTCGTCTATCCCTATCTCCGTAAATTTGCTTCGTCGCTGTCGAATAGTAGCTCTGCCGTTTATTACATGGCAAAATGACATTCAATGGGGAGAAAACCCAAGGAGCACCGAGTACGGATGGCAATACTGCTGTTAGTAAGCTGATAGATGTCCTCCCCGTCCTACCAACGATAAAACCTGTCCGCGAACCGGAGAAGCATGAAACTGCAAACAGTCTTAACGAAACCACGCTCTCTCATGATTTGGCGACCAGTCATCATGAAGAGAAAGGTCTAGCCCAAAGAGAACGCGATGGCGAGGTAGCGGATTTGGGATGGAATGAAAAGAAAGAGAAGATCTCCACTCCATTGATTGGAACATTGGGGAATGAAAATCTATGGCTTCTCATTCGGAGGTTCAATAAGGTACCGTCGCATTGATCGATCAATTATTGATACACGGACTGATGTAATTCGCCAACAATAGCAAATATATCACGTTAAAGAAGTCCCGACTGCAGTACCCGGAGATTTAGATCTGAACATCGCCGACGAAGAAGAGTTCTCTCCTGATAAGCTTCGAGCGAACATCGAGCGATTTTATATGACTGTTGTAGTTGGGCTACTGGCTGCCGTTAAACATATAGCGCGTTTACGATCATGGCGAGAATCTCGACGTACCTCGTGTTTTTGCGCGGTAAGAAGGTCTGACGGTGCTTGCCACAAGTTGTGCTGATAGGTATTAACAGGTTTATTTCGCTGCCTGGATATTCGACTTGATTGTTCCAATTCTCTCATTGACATTGGTCACTCTCATTGCTTATCCACAATCAAGGGAGGTTCTCTTTCCACCCGCCCCCCTTGCATTGGTCGACAGTAAGTCTGGCGGCGTCCAAAAGCCTAAAGCTGGCGTTTTAGGCAGTACCGATAGCTCAACAGGAGCACCGCAGAACTTCAAGGGAGAAGCGGTGGAACAGGAGGCTAGCAGCTTCGTTAATGGGTTCGCTTCTATTGTTGTCACGAGTGCCGCCGGAAAGCATCCCCAAGCCGCACCCTCATCTGAAGAAGGGTCTCCCGACGACGCCGTACCAGATCCTACCGGATTGACTGTGACGGCTGTTGAAGCCAAGGACGTTGCAGCAGGAGGCAAAACCGGACCTGGCCACGATAAAACAAAGGTTCCCGTAGAAACCGCGATGTGGACGAAGATGCGACCTATCATGCATGGCATAGCGGATGTGTCAGATACTTGGGAGCGCTTCACGAACGCTCTGTCGCCTACCCCACCGTTTCCTAGGGATGTTTACAGACTAAAGCTTGCCATCCTGATCCTCCCGCTTCTCGTGATGTCTCTGTTTGTGACGTCGTACATGTTCACTAAGAGTGTGACCTTTGGAGTGGGGTTTGGTTTCTTCGGTGATCCTGTTATCAGTCGTGGGCTGAAATGGCTCAATCGCAAATTCCCACATTGGCAGAAGCTCATGGAACTTCGTAATACGGTTCTCAAAGGCGTACCGACTAACGCACAATTGACCCTCACCTTGCTTCGTATAGGTGAAGTTAACAAAGCACCCCTACCTCCCCCGCCTTCGACTAGTGAGCCGCCTCCTGAGAGACCCGTCGAGATTACTGATGCCGAATTAAAAGCGACCGGCGCCGAGCCGCCGCTCAATGCTACCGGCGAGGAACTCCGTGAGGCCATGGATCATGACCCACAGACTGCACATGAGAGTGGGGGACCGGATATTGATGCAGCGAAAAGTTCGAACCATGGGAAGCACGGAAGTAAGATCGTTCGCTTTTTTAGAGGGACGACGAAAGGCGCAGTTCAGACGGCAATTGGCACCGATCACGCCCGAGCCAAAGTCGGATCTCGCCATGCACAGAATCGCCTAGGTGCCGTGCCTCGGTCGAACACCAACCACCTTACAGGCCCGCTCGACTTTAAGGGTCGATTCAAGGGCCAAAAGGGTCACGTATATATCACGGCCAAGTCAACAATACCCGCTATATCATTTAGCACGAACCAGACGATTGAGAAGATTGGATCCGAGGAACGCGAGGATCTACATCCTCTTTGGACTGTCGCCATCGGTGATATCGCCGAGATCAAGAAAGTCGGCGGTTATGGGTGGAAAGCTAAAATCATCGTAGGGTGGTCAATGGGCAGAGAGGTGGCCGACAGTCTGGAAATTACAGATAGAGCTGGCAACGTTAAGCGCGTGACCGCGTTGCTGATGAGGGACGAGTTGTTTAATCGTCTTGTGGCTATCGGAGGGCAGAAATGGGAAGCTTGGTGAGAACTGTTAGGCGTCTTAGAGTTATTCAACGATTAGTGCATACAATATTTGAGCATGTTGAATGACATTAGTTAATCTGTTCTCTCGATGTCGTTCTCTCAGGGAGGAGTTGATTCGCTTCTATACCAAGTTGGTAGAAGTACGATGAGACCCCCTCGATGCTGACCTCTAGGTACCGTGACGTAATTCTTGTAATGATCGCCGTCAAGGTTCTTTTGTCAACCTGAACGATGAAAGAATTTAGCCTTGGAGAGATCTTGAGTTCAGATTGATTATCCGCAACCCATTTTGGTGTCGCCCATGGGCTCTATTTAAGCCTCGAATTCCCCCCACAAACTACTTAGAGGCGCCAAGTAACATGTCTTCGGAGATGCAATATAACTTGCCTTGTTCTGGATCAATTTAAGCTTATCGAAGGAATTGAGGTTGTCAAGGCGATAATTGTCGGCTATGCGAGCTAAATTAATTATACGACAGTGCAGGTACAAGGAGTTGCATCGCCTATGAAAATCATAGATCTGGAAACATGGATGCTATGATAAAAGTTATGAAAGGATACGGATGTTTCTACACATAAAAAGAGCATTCGGTCCCGTAATAAGTGGTGATTACGACGACTGTCGCAACCGAGAAGGAAATAATACCGAGGTAGTGTTTAACAAAGGCGCACGTGTAGAATATTTCTATCTGTCTCGAGGCGTATACGGAATCAAAACCAGCTGCACTACTATCATCACTACAACTTTCACAATGTACTTCTTACACCTAACGGCTCTTATCGTCTTTCTTCCCACCATCCTCGCCCAAAACTCGGGTTGCGTCGAGGGCTCTAACTGCACATCCTGCGGGTGGTACTGCAACCAAGGCTGCGACGCCCTCCTCAACCGCACCGAGTGCAACCGGTGCCTGTACTGCCGTCGCGAGAGTTCTGCCTGCGGGTTCGTGGACATTGGCGATACGTGGACGACAGACCCGCCGAGCGAAGCCCTGTGCGACGCCTGCGAGCAGGGGTGTTGGTGTCATGGCGATTGGTATTGCATGGATAACGCTACGGGACCACCGCCCGGGAACCCACCTACGAGTTCGAAGACGGCTGTGGCGGCGAGGGAGACGGCAAAGTTGTTTTAGAGAAATGGGGTCAGAAGTACAGCTGGGGGATCGGGGGATTGTTTTGGGTCTGGGAGTGTATCTCTCAAGTCGCCCGAGGAGGACTGTTGTATATGATGCGACATGAAGAAAAAGTAGGCTAGAGATCTTGTGGGTTATGCCCGAAAAGGCTTGTGCTGAGGTTTTCTATATTTATGGTATCGTTGCTGCAATACTTGACAGGGTAGCTCGTAATATGAGATATCTAGGTGGATATTGAGCTGTATTTCCCCAAATGTCAACATTATTTTTAAGAGGCTAGGTACCGAGGTATTAATTTGAATATATATTGAGACGGCCTACGTACCTACCTTTGTGCTTATATACCCAGGTCTTAGGTCCTAGGATTTCTGGGCAAGTGACTTAACCTAAACCCTTGTCTGTTTCAGATCGCCTCCCATGCAGCCTTATAGTCGGAAACTTTTCCTTCCAAATCTTCATCCTATCACTCAAACTCTGAAATAACAGAAGATAATAAATTCGGTCTAAAAACAGGTTGGGGCGGTTATTACATAAACAACATCTGGTAAGCAGCGACGAAGATTGCAGTCCAAGCCAATAGCTTGTACTGCCTCGTAGGCGTAGCTAATAAAGTATACTTTCTTCATCTCGTTGTAAATAAGGTAGGTAGGTAATATATAAGGTCCTTGAATGAAGGCTTTACAAGACTGCTGGTTCTAATATGGCAAAACTATCCTTCTCCGAATCGAGCTCAGCTAATACATCAAATGGTAGTGTCACCATTGGTGTGGTATGACCTATATCCACACTGAAAAGAATTGGGAAAGTCTTCTCAGCTAGAGGACCTCCGCATAATAGTCCTTTGATAACGCCCATGTATTGTTCTCTCATCTCCGGAGAGTCATATCCGAACGGGCGCCCGACTATCAGTCCAGCCGCGTCGTCAAACACCCCTTGTGCTATAAGATCCGCAATTCCTGCCTGCACTCGATAGATCGGGTTGCCCGAGACGTCATCTTCGCCTATGGCGGTCTCTAAGAACACGATCTTGTCTCGCCAATCGGGTACAATGTCGCGTACTCCTCCAATACGCGACATAACGGTTAGGCAGCCACCAAAGAGACGCCCTTGGCTTTTGCCTGGTCGGATCCATACCCAGCCAGGAGTAGGAGCAAGCCCTGGTGGTTTTACGGAGGCCGGATCGTTCAATAATATCTCAAGCTTGGGTGCATAGTTTAGGGACCGCGGGATAGCGCCAATGGGCTCAGTGCTTGTAATAACGCGAAACAGATTTTGGACGCAGAATGAGAGCGGCGTGGTTTCGTCGTCGGCCGAATTGGCTTCGCCAAGCTCCGGGATTGCCCCTGGACCGTAGAAGGTACGGAGTCCGGTAAGTTTGTGCAAGAACCAGTGTAACCCGGTAATATCGGAGTAACCCACAACAATCTTCGGGTTAGCATGGATGGTGGAATGGAGCCCCGTGTCGGCGATCAGAGCGGGAAGGAGCTCTGTGAAAGTCGAACCGCCGATGGTGCATATTATCGCGGAAATGGAAGGATCCGAAAATGCGTCTCGCAGCTCGGATAGACGGTTGTTAATGTTGGATTGGATACCATCATCTTGACTGAAAAATTCACGGACATTGTACCCTCGTCCTTGGAGCAGGGAGGTTGCTCGTGCGATGAAGGCAGGATATGTCGCATTTAATCGAGCTGATGGGGAAATGAAGGCTATAGTGGCGCCGGATTTTAGGGCCTTGGGAGTTATTGCTGAAGGCATCTTGGGTTTGGGAAGGGGTTCTGTACTAGAATCACGACTGTAACACGTCGATATTATCTTGCGTTCGCTAGTGACCAGTACTACGTGGGTCCTAGGTAGGTATCTTTTAATGGACGTAGGTTGCTACCTATCTTATAGATGTAGAAATAGGAATTCACACCTGCCTACCTAATATGAAGACAACCAAATTCATATAATGTCTGAATCATGGGTATTTAACTTGGCTCAAACTAGGATTTGGATGTCAACTTTGACAGGCTGACATTGCGGCACTGTTTACGCCCTCCGACTTTTATTGATGAGGGGTTCTGAACTAAGGGCGTAAGCACGAGGTCATGGATTGGTACCGGTACGCTACCAAGTATCTGCCGTGTTCAGTCAATAAAGGAATTCCCTCGGAATATCACTCGAATTTATTTAATGGACCTGGCTCGACTCTTCTGACTAAACATTGAATTTGATCTATACCTTAATAGGTACTAGATATATACCTACCTACCTACCTACGTAGAGTCGTAGACATCATAAGATATCCATCTGAGTTGATCGGCAAAGAAAATTCGATGCCACATGCCACCCCACAACGGCACTATTCAGCCCCCTAAGCGATATCTTGTCTTACCGACGTATTTGATTGAGGGGAGCCGGCCGATGTCAAATTTCTGGATATTGAAAACGACAGGTATTCACCAGCTCAACCGATTTCGACTAGCAGACTTGCAGACTAGTCGGATATTTTCCTGAATGGGTTTAAGTAAGATTCTGCAATGCAGGTGGTTGACATGCATACGGGTGCCTACCTACTACATAGGTAATACCTAGCCCGCACCCATCCGGCTAGCCAGGATCAAGGGCGGATGATGCGCTTTGGCGTGATGATATCTGATATATGCAGCTTGCCGGTGGCCGTGGCCTGCCGCGAATGTGGCGCTGAAAAAAAATGAAACCAGCTTCTCAACATCTCCGATAGGCTTGATCTTGTTTGTAGGTATTACATACCTACACGCAGGCGAATAGATCTAAAGCTACCCTAGGAGTAAACCTATACCATCTACGTGATGGTCGCAAGAAATGTTTGATTTTAATATGCACAATTCCATCGCTAGGTATGCTACCTAGCACTTATCATTTAGGGGTTTATCAGCATGGCGTTTGAAATTGGAACTACCAATGATCTAGGTCCTAGGTTTAAGGACAAACGCCATGATACCGGACCACCATCAATGCGATTCCCATCTGTTTCCACAAAACGCTCCAGGAAAATTTCGTCTATGATTCGTAAGGTGCTGTCCCTTTCCCTGACGAAAATGTTGAGTGAGATCCAGAACGGCGACTGCAATGCAATGGGCCGAGAGTCTGCTCAAACACTCCTGTCAAAGAGCCGTCGGATACCTACCAGGCAAACAGGTAGGTGGGCAGATGTAGACTTGTAGGATTAGAAAAGGCACCTGCCTACATATACTCCATATGGTTTCCATCCCCCTTATTCGAAGTCGTGTCAGTCCAGTCTTCCGCATTATCTACTACCCGCCTCACTTCACTACATTTTGTTATACTTCATCTACAGGATCTAGCTATCTTAGGCTCCCTATACTCTCTATCTTGTCTTCGACGCCATGTCCAAGTCCGAAGTTGGTTTGGGGAACCAAGCAGTCCTTAACAAGGTTGATCAGTTGAGGGAGCTGTCCGTTGGTGCGATAATCCCTCTCCCTCAGGTACGTTTATATATGTTGTCTGCCCATATACTGCGTCAAAGTAACCTGACCTGCTTGTAGCTTATTGTGGTAGGGGATCAATCTTCTGGCAAGAGCTCCGTCCTCG
Source organism: Rostrohypoxylon terebratum (assembly GCA_022497145.1). Classification (NCBI taxonomy): domain Eukaryota; kingdom Fungi; phylum Ascomycota; class Sordariomycetes; order Xylariales; family Hypoxylaceae; genus Rostrohypoxylon; species Rostrohypoxylon terebratum. The sequence goes on from MU386012.1 coordinate 9,586, forward strand.
AGAGCTTGACTGGATTCTCGTTTCCTAGGGCCGCGGGGCTATGTACACGCTATGCCACCCAGATAACTTGTTGTCGTGAGCCGCAGAGGAGCGTCAATGTGTCAATAATTCCTCGGCCAGATGCAGATGAGACACTCAAGTCACGTCTTCTTGAATTCCAAAGGCATATCACGGAACTTGATAACGACCAACTCGCCGAGATATTTGAAGAGGTTTGTTTGATTTCGATGTTGCTCTCATCGATATTTTTGCATCAACTAATATTCTTAAGGCAAATGAAGCTATGGGCCTGAGGATGAATCTTGCTAGTTTTGATTCTAGCTTTGATCAAGGTGCCGGTGCATTCAGCCAGGATATCTTGAAAGTCGAAATCAGTGGCCCTGACGTAAAGACCTTGATACTCCATGTTGCAATCTAATCGCTGACCTTCACGATAGCAACCACATCTTACGGTGATTGATGTTCCTGGAATATTCAGGGTCGCGACACCCGGTACGTCACCACGTAGGATTTCTCAGATGGTCTGCTAACATATGCTAGGGCTCACTACCGAAAGTGATGTTACCATGGTTCGGAACATGGTTAAGTCGTATATGGATAATAGCAGGACAATGTTCGAACTCGATCCGCAATTGAATTTCGCAGCTAACCAGTTCATAGTATCCTTGCAGTTATGCCTTGCAATGTCGACATTGCTACGCAGGAGATCCTGAAGCTTGCCGAGGCAGCGGATCCTGACGGCATTAGAACGATGGGGGTGCTGACCAAACCCGACCTCGCGATGGAATACGCCACCCAGAGCGCGGTCATAGACTTAGTTCAGGGGAAACGCAACAGACTGAATCTAGGGTATTGCGTAGTGAAGAATCGCAGCGCAGATGATAGCGATTCATCCATATCCGATCGCCTTGCCTTCGAGAAGGCATTTTTTGCAGGACTACCTTGGACGTCGGTTGCTGACCGCTGTGGCGTAGAGTCTTTACAGATACGCCTTAGCGAGCTATTGATGGAGATCTCCAAACGCGAGTTACCTCACGTGAAAGCAGAAGTTGAGAACCGTCTCAATCTTCGGAAGACTGAGCTCGAGGCAATGGGGCCATCTCGATCTGACCAGACTTCTCAAAGACTTTATCTCGGAAGCATCGCATCGAAATTTCAGGCGATCACGCAACATGCCCTCAACGGGTACTATACTGGACATCCGATCTTCAAGTCGGAACCACACTTGAAGTTGGCTACGAGGGCGATGGAGTTGAACGAGGCCTTGTCAAGTATCGTGCTAGAAAGGGGGCACAAGAGACACTTTGGCCCGGTGTTGGAGGAAGGGGAGGTCTCCCCTACTCGCAAGGAGGGAAATATTTTACCAGAGGTCCCCCTTACGAAATACCCTGAGCTATGCCAAATCATTCATGTTGATGAATACGAATGCCCTGAACCCTCTGACGATTCACTTATCGACCATGTTGTGAAGACATACGAAGCCAGTCGTGGACCCGAAGTTGGAACAGTGAGTGTCTTGCCCTGCAATGTTTTGATACAGATGCTAAATGACATGATTAGTTTGGGGGTCCCATACTAGCGATAGTATTTGAGGAACAGTCGGAGAAATGGGAGCCATTAGTGCTCTCGCACACTAGCAAAGCCATCAATATGGTTCACGATTACGTGTTCCGACTGGTTAGCAAGCTGTGTCCGGATATTAAAGTAAGGAACCAGCTATGGGAAGCGATCCTCCTTGATAAACTACGGGATAGATATCGTCAAGCCATGGATCATGCTCGATACCTTCTTGATATTGAGCGTCGGGGCAGGCCCAGCACGTTCAATCACAATTTCAGCGCGAAATTGGAGAAGAGACGGGAGGATCGAATACTTGAACGCAGCAATAATGGCGTGGCATCCCCCGAAAATAACGAAGAGGTGCCTGGACATGGGCGAGCCGAAACGCAGGTAGCTGGTCGGCTAACTACGATGAAGGACAATGTTCAAAAGATATGCGAGGATATTGTAGATACCCTCGTATGCTATTATGAAATGTCCCGAGAACGTTTTGTTGATGCGATCTGCCAACAAGTTGTCAACGATTTCTTGCTCGACGGCGAGAAGAGCCCGCTCAAGATATTGAGCCCTGAGTTCACGATGAGCTTTGATCAGGACCAGCTTGAGATCATCGCAGGAGAGGATATGGGATCAAAGCGTCAGCGACAAGCTTTGTCGTGGGAGATCGAGAGTTTGGAAGCGGCCATGAAGGTCTTGCGAATGTAATTGCGCTCCAGAACAAAGATACTACTACGTCGTATGAGGTTCTTGATAGGTAGGCAGGGAAGATGATTTCGGATGGTTATGATACTTGGAGGTCTCTATATACTCGTATACTATTGCTTTGTAGCATATACATACTAGATATATGTTGAAGTTGAATTGAATAGATTGTCCACTCACTTTCTCGCCCCTATTTCCTTTTCTCCTTTTCTAGTGGCGCATTTTCTCCGACCCCCAACAAATTTCCCCGCACGGGTCTGTCCCTGGGCAGCCAGGGGTAGATTCATCAGCTTACGACACGAACACCAGGTGCTTATAGCGGTAATAGCACCCTATCAGTCTTGTAAGAAAACTTCTTCTCGGAAATTGCACCATCATATCATCACCATAGGCCGATGAGTGTAGAAACTTAGTACATAGGCCTGTACATGATGAAAATACATGACCACCTACCTGAAAGGTGAGCACGGCACAGATGAAATTGAAAGCCATCGGGTTCCGACAATTTGGAACAGTTCGGTAGATATAAAAGCCGAGTTGGAGATCTCGGAAATAATCTTGAAATATTGAGTTGAGGTACGGCTACCTATCACCCTGTGTCAAGCTAGTTGAACACTTCTCAATATCCCCAGACAGAAGAGATAGCATCAATTCGTGAACTCATGAGACATCCCAGACGAATAGCGTTTTTTTGTCATTCTCCGTGTCTAATAGTATTAAATCGAAGCCGTAGCTCGATGCTCAGAAACCCTAGAAACCTAACGTACAGCAATACCGCCTACTTGACGTCAGCGGCCATAAACTTCTCCAATTTTCCCCAACCAGGTGGCTTGCATCATCTACTCCACTCTGGCTCGCTTCTTAGACTCACCATTTCCGTTAGCATTGCCATTCTCACCAGCGGTAGAGAAGTATTCTAGGCTTCCTTTAGGGTCAGCCTTCATTCCCTTGCTACCACTCTGCCATCCGGCAGGGCAGACCTCGCCATGCTCGTCGGTGAATTGGAACGCTTGGACGAGACGGATCGTCTCCTCGACGTCGCGGCCGACAGGAAGGTCGTTGACGGTGATCTGGCGGAGCACACCCTTAGGATCGATGATGAAGAGGCCACGCAGAGCTACACCTTCATCCTCGATGAGGACACCGTAGCTGCGAGAGATCTTGTGGGACTTGTCGGAAACTAAGGGAAGCTGCAAGTCAGAGCCGAGGCCGCCCTGCTTGCGAGGCTTCTCGGTCCAGGCCAGATGGGTGAAGTGAGAGTCGGTCGAGACACCAAGAACAGCGGTGTTGATAGCGCGGAAACGAGGAAGGGAGTCATTGTACTGGATGATCTCGGTCGGGCAGACGAAGGTGAAGTCCATGGGGTAGAAAAGGAGGACGACCCTTTCAGTAACAATTAGTTCGATATGCCTCAAACCCATGCGAAAAGAAAGCAGGACGAGAACGAAGGATGGGTGAGCGATGTCGGCGAGGGGAAAAAAAACTTACCACTGGCCAAGGTAGTCGGACAGCGAGATGTCCTTGAACTCACCGCCAGGGAAGACGGTGGTGGCAGTGAAGGCCGGAGCCTGACGCTGAACGAAAGCAGTCGACATTGCGAATAATAGTGGAAGTGATGATGATAGAGAGTGTTTGTCAAGATGCAAGATGTGTGGTTCGTTGATGACGACGGAGGTGGTTGTTGGTTGTTATAGTAGTTTGGGATTAGGTCGTTTGAAATTTTAGTGAGGAAGAAAAGGTCAAAACGAAAAGAAAGGTCTAGAAATTCTTATCACTCTTCCAAAGCAAACGCCAGCAGGGAATTAGTAAACTACGATGGGTCGTGCGTACGGCAACTACCTAAAGTTCCCTGGGCTGGCTGGACAATTGGGCAATCTCCACCGGTTCCCCAGGTCGCTCCTCCTTATCACCATTTCACCATTTCACATTTTGCTACACTAATCCCAACTTAGTTTTTCTCACCATCGCGTGATTATCGTCTATCGTCTATCGGTCTGTCTTGCCCACCAACGCGTCTGCCCCACATGCTCTTTCCTCCTCAAACTCTTAAAACTCCTCGATTCTATCATTCGAACCCCCGTGCATTGACCAATCACAGCATATCTTCGGCCACGCTTGGCGCGGGATGAAGAGGATGTTGTAATGTGCCCTAAGGGGAAATTTCAGAGAGGCTCTAAGTGGGGCAATCGCGATTTATGTATGCTATTTATGAACGAAACAGGTAAATATTTCCTCCATCAATTCCACTTTTCTCGACGAACTTAACTCATTCGGAACGCAAATAATGAGTAAGCAAGCACATGTTTCCATTCGAACGAAATATTAGTCCAGACAGCTCAAATTCAACTTCAAAATCTCAGTCCGATCTCGGAGTGGATCTATACCTGATACATACCTAGTAGGTAGTAGGTATATTCCAAATCCCGAATAGCGAAATGCTGAAGCTCCCAACTGAACGGGACCGGATTCTTAGTATCAAACCTTGTACGAAGGAAATCTACTTGGCTTGACTAAACGTCAACAAGGTATATTAGTCACTTTAACAATTAGGAGAGGCACTAAACGCCTTAGCATGATGTACCAAGATCTCAAGCTGATCTGATGAAGTTATCACAAATTTTGACATATGAAAAAGGGGGATGTATGAAGAACCTAACGTGGCTTAGTAAGCAACATCCTGTTCGCCATGGCAAACCCCTTTATATTAATATATTAATACCTACATACCCAATGTAAGACGATTTCCTTCCAACTTTAGGGGGGAAATATACCTGGTAGGTTAGATAATTATACTTGGAGTATAGAACTAGGTACTTAAATGCTCTGTCTCATACGGTATAACATACACGGCAGAATAGTTTGTTCCCGGTAGTAAGATGGAAAAGGAGAGTTGCGAGTTGAGAAAGGTATTTACTTAATCACCTCTAGGGTTGATAGGTATCAACCACTCCGATCACATGAACAGATATCTTCATTCTCAGGATAATTGTTTAGTTATACGACTCATTACTTATATCTGGATCATTATTGGCTCAGATTCGCCTAGATGGATGGGTTCTGCTGCAGGAACTGTTGGAGTGTTGTGGTAGGCAGCCCCAGCTTCTCGTTATCAAGCGTCTTAAGGGTCCAGGTCCCATCAACCGTGAAAAGCTGGTAGAACCAGCCAATATAAGACCAGAAACTGCGCCGACTACCTGCAAGCCTTGCCTGTAATGCTCGTTGTCTCAGTTCCTCTACGCTTCCCATTATTTCAACATCTACCTTCAACCCCCTAGCAGTTTCATAGGTCGTGGCAATCTCTCTTAGATTGTTCACACCGGAGCAAAGACGCCACTATAGTAAGGTAGGTTAGAAGTAGCTTAGATAGGTAGGCAGCTTCTCGTTTAGATAGGGGATCGACTCATTTGAAGTAGACCTCGGGAACAGCTACTCCCCGGAGGCCCGGAGGGCAGAAAATATGCTGAAAATGGCAGGAAAAGAAACTCGGGATGTTACATACGAAGCCCCCTTGGGCTGCATTGTGTCTCTGGACAATTTCAGCTGCAAACTCGGCTGCATCTTGCTCTGTAGTCCAATGCCAAGGTTCATTTCCGGTACCCCAAATCTCAAGTCTTTTACGCCGTGGGTCCCAACAACCGTGGTTTTGAGGCGTGAAGTCGCCGTTACCCGCAGTCGCGAATAACACCTCAGCAAAGACACCAGTGAGAATATAGATGGGCCGAATGTCAGATGTCAACTCAACATGATTGTGGAAGGCGATAAACGGGTCATAGCTTTCGTGTTGACCAAGCTTTAGCGCAGTCCAATCATAACTCCAACAAGCAGCTACAAAAATTTTTACTCTGGCTCTTTCAGCTGCGCGTAGTAAGAGCAGCTGGCCTTCGAGAGTAAGTTCTGGCCTTCCGCTGTAAGCGTTGACGATAGCGTCAACGCCAGTGCAACCGTGGTTTAGCGAATCGATGTCGTCATAGCCAGTGCTCTGGGTTATACTCTCAAGGCGTGATAGTACATCAGGTGAGAGTTTAGAAGAAGCATTACGAGCAATAATTCGGACTTGGTGGCCCCGAGCTAGGAGGCTGCTGATTAAATAACGACCAACATTGCCCGTGGCGCCGATGACAAGGACTAACCTAACATGATGCGAAGAATGATGGAGAACCCGAATATAAAGTTGCCAGTGAAGGATTATAAGGAAGACTGCGTAGAGTTTTGATAAGATAATTAATAATAGATCTCGGGGTTCGGCGTAACATCACAACTTATGTCCGATTCGTATATTGTGATGTTGCATTTCTACCCCTTGAATACGCCATCACCAAGCGGTTTCCTTTGGGAAAGAAAATCTACATGGATACGGGGTCCAATATTCTGTCATGAGATCTTCATTTTCAGAAACTTCTTCTGCTCGCCTATGAGGCGCTGAGCATCAAACGCTTACCCTTAATGCCGTTTTATCCCCATATCAGTCTCTGAAAGGAATAGTAGGAATAGTTCATACAATATAACAATTCTACCCTTTTAGAAAGGTTGATAGCATCGACTTAAATGCTCCTAATGAACATAAAAGTCTGGTTTTATGATAAATCAGATCTCCCAGAAAATAGAAAAGGGGACTTGGCTAGCATTAGGCAGATATTTAGGTATTTAACTTACCTAGCACCTACCTCGGTAGGTTACCTATACACACATCAGCGCGTGAGTATAGTATAACACAACACAACACAACATAGGTACCTAGATAGGTACCTAGGTAGCAACAACGGAGTTATATTCGCTACACTTTGAATCATGCTTAGGATATTTCGAGGGTGGTTAAGTACCTACTAGGTAGGTAGGCTTGTGACTAAATGCATGAAAGTCTTACCTTTTTAGCCGCAGTGAACATGCTGGGTTGATGTATAAAAAATAAAGAAAAAATCATTTTTGAATTAGGTTAGATTTGTCATAATCGGTCGTCGTTTATTCATAGAGTTACCCGAACCGGCCTTATGCAACGATGGATATCAAAAAACATCAATGACAAAGGGAAATTAATCAATGAATGGGCGGTATTCAACACTAGGTTAAGTTTTTCCTAAGTGGATGATTTTGCAGCTAATAATAGCTGCTTGCCTTCCTCCCAACCTCGGTGCTCAGCAATCTCGATTATCGTCATTCCAGAATCATCTTTCGCAGTGAGGTCAACACCGGCTTTGTCTAACATTAACTTGAGTACGGAGGCGTCTCCGTTCTCGATAGCCTGGATATAGGCATTGTGGCCACGGTAGATCTTGTTGGGGTCCGCGCCGTAGTTTAATAGTAATTCAACAATTTCCGTGTCTGCGCCGTGAAGTCGTCGTAATGCCTTAACGATAGGCAAATGTTCGCCGGGTGCATTAACATCAGCACCAGCTTCCTCCTATGCAATCACAATTACGTTAGTTACAAATCTGATTAGTATGCCCCATTTAAGAGGTATGATATCCAAAGTGGGGGGGGGGGGGGGGATATCTTACCAATAAGTAATGTATGATTTCCTTGCGATCCTCACGGATAGCCGTTGTCAGCGGCGAGAAGACACCGCCGTTACGATCTTCTACACTCACACCAGCTTTTAGTAGAAGCTTGATGCTTTCTAGCTGGTTGGCCACAACAGCCATTTCCATCACCCCCTTAAAAGCACGCGGTTCTGCCAACGCCGGCAGTAAGCGTTTCAAGATCATAGGTTGACGTACAGCCATACAGACCGGCCAGTTCTCTCCTCGTACGTTGGGATCAGCACCACGAGATAGGAGAAAGTCCTGTTCGGCACCAAATCGATTAGCAGCTTATCACTTGTATTTCGGTGGAAAAAGAGAAAGTCTTCTGGGTTCTAAAAGTCCTTACCACCAAATCAGCGCGGTTCTCACGGATCGCCGTAGTCAAGGGTGTGGCACCAGTCTTAGGAGTCTTGTCATTAGGTGAAACCTTTCCGGTGTCAAGCAGCCAGTAAAGAGCCTCGACGTTCTTGCATTGGACTGCAGTCTCCAGGATGCCCTTAGGGTTGTTCAAATCAGCACCGGCTGCCACCAATGGTGCTAAGTATTGGGTGCGGTAATGCGTCACACACTTAAACGCAGGATATTCGGCGCTGGGTGCGTTTGGATCTATTTAATAGCGGCCACTAGTTAATACTTGAAATGTAGAGAGTACAATGCGACAATAGGGTGGTTAATGACTTGCCTGCGCCATTGGCTAGGAGTAACTCGAAGATGTCGGCACGGTTGTCTCGGATGGATGAGCAAAGTGGTGTATAGATGCCATCCTTTTTAGCATTAGGGTCGACACCAGCCTTAAGTAACACTCGAACAGACTCCTTATTGTTAATAGAGGTTGCCAATTCCATAACACCAGGAGCTTTCTTAGGATCGGCGCCACGAGCAAGCAATACCTCGAGGATGCGAGGTAACCCTACCGCCGGCCATAACATGTGTTTTGGTCCCGGGAGATTAGGGTTTGCCCCATGATCCAGAAGGCTAACAACAACATCAAGGCTATTTGCGTTGATAGCTTCAAAGAGGGGCGTATGCCCCTCTCTGTTCTTCGCATTGGCATCTGAGCCGTATTCGAGAAGCATGTCAATGAGCTTCTTGCTTCTCTTTTTTATGATAGCCGCCATTAATGCGGTATCTCCGTTTGACATTATGTGGTTGATGTCGCCTCCGTAAGTGAGAAGAATACGAGCAAGATCAAATTTATCCTCAAGGACAGACATGGCGAATGGCGATTCATTTTCTGGTCCAGCTGGAGAATTAGCATCGGCGCCGTATTTCATTAGCATAACAACAGCTTCCCGGAAAGACTCCTCGACTGCCAAATATAAGGGGGTGATATTTCGATTGTCGGAAGCATTAGGATCGGCTCCAAAGAGTAAAAGAAGACGAACGGCCTCGGCATCGTGGCGCGTGATAGCGCGATTCAGGACATGACCATCAGGACCATTATTCGGGGAGACGCCTCGGTCAAGAAGTTGCTCTATCAGCTTATGGTTGTTCGTTTCTATAGCAGATATTAGTGACTCTCGTAGTGTAGGCGCATCAGCCCCGGTTGTGTTTCGTGGGCTCCAGCGGGGCATGGTAAGAGGATCGGCTTTCAAACGGATAACTTTGTACGGGTCGAATGAATCCATCTCTTCTACTAGAGTATCAACTTCCGTACTCACATGGCCCGAGCCATGACCCGAACCAGAAGCAATCGTACTTTGCATGAGAGATCGATCTAACGTTTCTACTGTCGACATTACACGTTCTCGCGCACCACGAGAGGACCCACTACCAATCGTATAATTGGACAACGATGGCTCGCGCTGTATCTCTGGAAGAAGCTGAACACCTTGGTTGTCAATGGTTTCTTCGCGCCTTCCTAGCGAGGAGTGATCCCTGATGGACGGATGCTCTCTGGTGGAAGAATGGTCTGTTATAGAGCCTTTGCTATGAGCTATAGGCTGTGGCGGCAACGGCCAAACGGGTGGAACCTCGTCCACATGGTGACCTTGGTGTGTGACGACGTTGTTTGGAGTAGTGTTGAGAGACTTCAATTTTGTGATCCCCGCCACAGTCTTCCCTCTATCCATACGGTCGAGCGCGGCAGCCAGACCAGTATACCCAATGCCAACAGACTCGTCGATCTTAGCGTCGCCAAGGGACCACTGGAAGACGAGGGAACTCATCCTTAACGCTTCTCGAGTCTTAGCCAGGTTGTCCCTCATCTTCTCGACGTCGTTGTCGGCAAACATTTTGCGCCATCCTTTCTGAATCTTTCCCATTGTGCCCTTCTTCTCGTATTCCAAGAGACGGGTAAGCATGTGATCTAGCACTTGGAAGTCCGTGTTAGTAGCCCTGAACTTCTTTTCAAGTTCTGAGATCATCTCTGCTGGAAATCTCTGGTTGCCTTTGGAGAACTCGGTCAATCCGGCTTCGAGGGACCACATTATTCGGCATGTCTCTAGGAAATCGTGCGCTAACTCGTCGAATTGGTGTCCATGCTTCTCGACGGTGCCCACATACTCGAGCATGTGAATTGATATCTTATTGCCGAGGACTGTAGCCTTATGGCATTGGCTGACGACCGAGTCGATGGAGGGGGCCATGATGATCACTCGAATTGCTAATCGCTTGCCTTTTTCTGGCGGTCCTAGACTAGCAACGATTTACGTCGTCGTAGTATTCAACAACCCAGCCTGATAGAGAGAAATAGGAGGGGGGGACCAGGCTGGGAAACCAAAGAAAAAGTCTAGAAACAGATCTTGATGGTGCTCGTAGGAGGACAGCTGGGGCTTGGTACATTTATGTGATGCGATCGACTATGCCAGTGATATAATCCTCAGCTCTTGTGGATCTTCGGTTAGGTACATAATATAATGGAGCATGCGGATGGATTGAAATCTAGTGTACCAAAGAAACATCACCTCAGCCCGATGGGTAGTTCATTGACGGTTTGCCATTCGCGAACTCCTCGTCTTCGACCAGTCAATGCGGCTGACTAGTTCGTCTTTGATACAGGTTTGCTCCCTAGACCTCAAGGATGAGCCCTGCGTAACTACATACATCCACCGATCGGATCAATGAACTCTGCTAGGTTCATTGGTGCCGTAGTCTCCGATGCCTGCGTAGACTTGTCTACCCCTGATGCCCTACGTGCTTAGGTAGTTAGACTACTCCACCCACCCAAGCAAGCTGAGAGGGCACTCAGTCATTACCGAGATCTAATCGACGAACATGTAATACTGCGTATACTACGTACGCATAGCAACACCCAATTTGAACGATGATTCGAGACGGAGCTTGCCAAGTTGGTTAAAAAAATACGACGTTTTGCATAGTGCCAGCTAGGGTCCCACGTGGCGAATTTTCAACGCCGTTCCAGTCGAGTAGCAAGTATCATTAATAGATCGAAGCTAGGGATAGAACTATTATGGTGTTAGCATACGGAAACCCCGCGACTATTGAAGATTGTTTAAGGTCCGTATAGTGAGCCAGAGAACGTCAGCGCCTTATAACATTGAAGTCAAAGCCTACTACTGCTAATTACTGCTAGGTAGACCTAAGTATGATGAAAGACCAGTCTACCAAAGACCTTAGCCAATAGAGATAAATATTCATGTCTGGGGGTTGAGGATACTATGCTACTTAGCCAGTTTCAGCTTATAGTAGTGATTACCTGAATGCATAGGTATGAGTAAATCTGGATCAGCAACGGGAGAGAAGGAAGAAACGAGGACATGACCCTAGCGTAGACCCTAGACTTTCTGATTCTTACGCAGTAGATCAAATTCCAGGAGTTGGGAGCCGAGACTCCATACTAACCGTTTTTCCCATCACGCTAAGTATGCACCGGCTTCAGACCCGAGCTTGAATCTACTGACACCGGCGTCTTGGCGGATATTAGAAAGCCAGAATCTTCGGTAATTATTTACTGCTTGCGGAAGTTTTCTTCCTTCAACAGATGCAGTAGTTTGGCGTAGCTTCTTAAAGTACTGTGAACGTAAGTACGGATCCACAAGGTCTCATTTTCAAACTCCCCGTACTAATTATCAAAGTCAAAGCGCTACACTGCAGTCTGCCCACTTGATTATTTCCAATTTGAAGGAACTTGGTCAAAAAGACCGATAACCCTACTTAATCAGTGGTTTCAAGTGGGTTCCCATAATAGTCATCCATATCAAAGTCCTGCTGAGGTTTAGTTTGTCACATCGTAAATGTACATACCTACCTACCTACAAGCATAATATAGCAGCTGAAGATTTTTACGCGAGATTCTCTTTAGATCTACGGAAAATAGATTAAAAAATAGCCTGGACCATTCCTTCGGATTCTCTTAGCCTAGGCAAGGTCGGATTTAGACTAGAGGTTGAGGGGTAGAAGAGAGCATTGAATCCAGTTACGTATCGAGATCCGAAGTCTTCTTTATTTAAGATAGGTACTAGGTATTTAGGAAGTTGAGTATTGGTAGTTTCGTAATCATATCTATATAAAACTTATTCCTCTTCGAGTATTAGTATTGACTACTTATATTCGAAAATTGCAATATCCTCAGCTTCGTACGAGACTATTCTAATCAATAAGCGCTCTACCCATCTATCTCGTCATTGTCCATAGCCATCAAATAGTACAATAAAAGTACTTAAGTTTAACTCACAAACATCTATAGTATTCTATGTTTGTCTTCACGACTTAGCCTGTGCTTCTTGATTTCTATGATTTTGCTGACGAATACCCTAGGCTTTAAGACGTTTTCTATAGTCCTTGTTAGTCATGCCCCACCTATCAGCTGCTGGCTAATCTTGAACGAGTCTCGAACGGGAGATCGACTGACATCGCTATCCGTATTTCTCTTGTATTGATAGCCGCGTTTTGCTACATATGTAAATGCATATGAAAAAAGTTTATATGTATCTTGGAAAACGTCGGAGATGTCGAACCATCTCTGCTGTATTAACAAGATTACTCAACATAGGTACTAATCACAGGGTTGGTGTCGTAATTAACAAGAAATCCATTCGTATTGTTTGTATGGGGCTAAGCGCTAAATGGATGACGATCGTTGCATTTGATGGAGCAGACCGGATTGTTTTGTCAATAACCACTCGCATTGGCAAGATTCAACTCTCTTATCAAACCCCATGACAATACTGAAGCAACCCTGCCTCGTAGGCGTTATGTACGACATTCGTCATGTTCCAACTATCATACTCAGTAGGTACATAATTGACAATCCAAATCGTATATGGCCAGACAATCAATACGATCTTTCCTCCAAGCTGGGATCAAATAGAGACCGTGAGCGGCGAGCCTCCAGCGTTGTACATCGCAAACAACATCCTTTAGGGCTGGACTAACAACCCAAAGCCCAACCATTGGCGCCTAAGACCCATAGCCAATTCCCCCAAATTCAAATCTTGACAATCGCCCCTAGCTTTGAGAAGGCTCTCCACCCTAATATCCGGCTTTGATAGTCATATACCTGTCACATATGAACACAGTTGCAGGGTTTCAAGGGCCAAGTCCTCACTGCGCTAACCCGATTATCTTCACGATGCATAATAACCAATCAACATCAAATGCTACCAAATTGCAACCGTGGGGAGAACCCCTCAGAGTGGAAGAAACTAAGACATTCTGCGAAAACCTTAGTGAAGGGGTTGAAAAATAAGAGGCAATAGATCAATATGGCAAATCTTAGTATTATTGAAGGTGGGCAGAGGTGGATTGCATCCGTAAAGCGATCAGACCGTCTCGAAGTGGGCGAATGCTGCCCTAGACAGGCGTATGTTGAGCTTCAAATACCCAAGTTGGCCAGCTCAATTACTAGGGTGACGATATTTACGGTGTCGCACGATCAAGGTCTAATTTAACCAAAACATTTTCCTTCGGCGCTAGGAGTAGATTGACTGACTTCAAAACTTAGGTTGGAGTGATGAGTCAGCCAGATACGGAGGCACCTACGAAAGGTCCAATACGTATTTCGACCTTGCTGTGCAAACGCCACAATGCCATGAGCGCGTCGGGTCGTTTGTGTTTCAGAGGAATCAACACGCTGTTTTTAAGCCACTGAGACATGAAAATGTCTGGGATGTGGAATCCAACGATAGAGCTCGGTGGGTGTGGTTGCAATCCGTCCGGGGAGGTGACACCATACAAGTGTTCCCGATGGCAAGGCTTCAATTGTGGACGAATTATGTCTACGAAGTTGAAATACGAGTAGAAGGAAGCTTTCAAGATCAAGAGAGAGGATTATCAAACGAGATTGCTCATCTCCATATTCCGGTTGGAGTGAATAGAGTTGACGTCTATAAACCCTTACGGGAGGCTCACCGACAGACTCGCATTCTTTCACTATATCCAGGTAAGTTTGAGGATGCGCTACTCTGTAGCATCACGACCATATCGTTGGATGATCCTAGCCATGACGCATACGAAGCTCTGTCATATTGCTGGGGCGATCTTCGTACGGAAGAGAGCATTCAAATACAAGACTCGCTACAAGATCCCCAACGAAGTCATACGCACGACATGGCTATAACTTCGAACTTGCATGAAGCTCTGAAGCATCTGAGACCCGAGAGCGGTCCACCACGAAATTTGTGGGCCGATGCAGTTTGTATCGACCAAGCTAACTCGATCGAAAGATCACATCAGGTCGCGTCGATGCCTTCGATCTACGCAGAAGCTACTCAGGTTGTGGTGTGGCTTGGAAAGAGTGCTGATTCTCCTATGAGGCACAAGTGCTTCTCAACTTTACGATCAATACAAAAAAGATTTGAAACCGATCATGATGTGTCGAGAACATACAGTCCAGAAGAAAAAGAACAATTCGAGTCGAAGATCATCAATGCCGAAATACCCAATTTGATTGATTACACCCTTGATTGGAATTCATGTGAATTCGACTACTTCAAGCGAACGTGGGTTCTCCAGGAAATTTCAAATGCAAGAATCGCAGTTTTTCAATGCGGCTTTGTCGATGTCACTTGGCCGGTGGTTTCTTCGGTCATCAGACTTTTTCAAGCCGAAAAGCTAGGCACTGCTCTCGTCAGAGCCGGATCACAACCAACTAGCGTTCTGAGATCTGCAATTGTGCCGTCTATATGGTCTAGTATCGTCCAGCTCGGAGAAGCAGGGCGAGGGTCACAAGTGATGTCCTCAGAAGGCATCCTCGAGATACTTGTCAAAGCCCACAGTTTGAAAGCTACCGACCTCCGAGACAAGCTGTTTGCTCTACTCCAATTTAGCAAGGAATCAAGAGAGGCGATACTATCACCACTTGTCATGGTGGACTATTCCAAGACTCCCATCCGAGTCTTCACAGACTTTGTTCGTTGGTGGATTTGCACACACCGATCACTCAGGATACTATCAGCCGTTCACACGTTAAAGGATAGGAGTTGGCAGCAGATGTACTATGGAGAGCCTTCAGAACTGGAAGCGCTTGGGTATCCTTCATGGTGTTTTTGGCCAGTGGGAGATGATAGAATAGCCAATTCTATCTTAGGATTCTCTCAAGAAGTACCGTATAAAGCCAGTGGGTCAACCATACCAGATATTGAGTTTATCAACTCCCCAGACGCTTTGATAAATCCACTCACACTACGGCTCGTCGGTCATCGCTTATATACAGTCCCCAAAATCGACCCTTTTCCGATTTGGGCTTTTCCTGACCAACCGAACGAGCTCAGGGATGCGTTCATGAAAGTATTTGATCCTGCTAGTTATGAAAGATTTGTGTTACCCGGTACGGATGGCCAAGATGCGCAGAAGGTCAAGGAAGCAGTACGGGATTTCCTAGCTAGGCATTACACATATCATTCCCGCGGCTTTAATGGACCTACTCCTCATATCCCATGTCTCAGCTATTGTTTCTTCGTGATTCAAGAGCTGGGCGAGAAATACTATGGATTATGCCCGCATAATGCGCGACCCGGTGACATTGTCGTGGTTTTATACGGCGGGACAGTCCTCTACTTGCTGAGAGAGGCCAAGTCAAGCTCTAGCAATGAAACAGAAGGCAACGCGATAACCATGAATGGGAAAAGCTATCAATTCGTAGGGGAATGTTTCTTATCGCAGCATATGAATGGACAAGCTCTGGCTAAGATCCAGGAAAAGGGGATCGAAAGGGAAATTTTTAACTTAGTGTAATAGGCGATGAGCCTTCATGCCTAGTTCCAGGCTCATGCGAATGGCCAAACGTTCTCGGGAGGGATATCGATCAATAAGGGGTGTCCGAGTTCGTGTAAATCCCGTAACACACTAACCCGTTAAGCGGGATTATCGTATTTTCAAGACGTTTAAATTGAATATAAATACATCTAGCCCGTATGCCGAAATAAAAAGTTGTGATTTTCTTGTATTCACGATCATAGTCTTGATTAAATTTTCTCTGAGAGCACAGGATACTCAACCTACCATTAAGGGCTATGCTTGTGTTGCTATTTTGGGGGGGAGGGGGGAAGGGTATCAAAGAACGAAACGAGTATGTCACAGTATAATAAAGTCACATGATGACTCCGGACAAGTCCGATGAGTTTTAGGGTCGGTGCGGAGCTTTGCGATGACGGACTCAGCTTTAAATTGATAGTCAGATAGGTACTAGCCCATGCCTCGAGCATTAAATCAGCTACGCATCATAGAAAGATTTTCGAAAGAAATATTAGTAGTGGAAATGGCAGAGACATATCTCATGTGGGTTGCCGGCGAAGAGAAGCCGGGAGAGGAGGAATTGTGAGTGGCGAGACCTCTTCGAATTGATGACATCTGACTTACTAGAAGGCCATAGGATACCGATAGAGGACCCGGCAACAGGGGAGATCTTTGCCCAGTGAGTCCGTGTTTGCAAGACAATTCCTTTCTTAGATTCCGATGCACCGTTGCATCAATGAATATTCACCAAGGGCTACTCAATCTAACGGTGCCTCTCTTCTCCCAATAGCTGCCACGCGGCGTCAACAGCCGACGTCGAGCGCACTATCGATATCGCTCAGACAGCCTTCAATTCTGGCATCTGGTCCAAATCCTCACGCCACCACCGCGCCGACGTGCTAGAAAAATGCGCTGCACTCCTCACCGATGCCCTCCCAGCCCTCATCGCGCTCGAGGTCCGGCAAACCGGCCGAGCAATCCGCGAAATGAACGCGCAAGTGCCGTCGCTCGTGCGTTGGTTTAAATACTATGCCTCACTACTGCGTGTCGAGGAGCAGCCCATACTTCCGACTTCAGGCAAGTTACATAACTTCTTGCAGCGCGTGCCCTTGGGGGTGGTGGTCCAGATCACGCCGTTCAACCATCCGCTACTTATCGCCGTCAAGAAACTTGCTCCTGCCTTAGCAGCAGGAAATAGCGTTATCATGAAACCCAGTGAGTTGACGCCACTATCGACTCTACGATTAGGCCAGATCTTGAAGGAGGCTGGCATTCCAGATGGTGTGTTTAATGTCTTGCCCGGATATGGTGGTACGACTGGCAAAGCGCTTGTGCAGAACTCGTTGGTTAGGAAAGTGGATGTTACAGGAGGGACGACGGCTGGGAGGGTTATTGGGGGAATCGTAGGTGGGAATTTAGCGAGGTATACGGCGGAGCTGGGGGGGAAAGCACCGCTGATGGTGTTTGAGACGGCCGATGTGCAGCTCGCTGTGAATGGGATCGCATTTGGGAGCTTCATCGCAAGTGGACAGACCTGTATTGCGAGCACGAGGATCATTGTTGATGAGAAGATTTTGCCGCAGCTGTTGGATGCATTAAAAGCGAAGACCGAATTCATTACTCAGCGCATGGGTGCCCCGAACAACCCAGAATCATCGATGGGACCCTTGATATCCCTAAAACAACTCAAAAATGTCGAGATCTTGGTTGAGGAGGCCCTGAGTAGTGGGAAAGCAAAAGCGGTAACAGGAGGGATGAAGATGCAAGGCCTCAGCCTGCTAGATGGGACGGACTTTTCCAAAGGATATTTCTATCAGCCAACGATACTTGTGTCAAGCGAGGGGGACAGGATTCTTTCAACGCGTATCTGGCGTGAAGAGGCGTTTGGACCTGTCATCGTAGTGGTACCCTTCAAAACAGAAGAAGAAGCCTTGAGATTAGCTAACGATAGTGAGTTCGGTCTCGGGGCTGGTCTCTGGACCCAAGATTTGGCACAAGCTTTTCGTGTCTCAGAGAAGATCGACTCAGGAATAACATGGGTAAACACACACCATCGAAATGACCCAAGTAGTCCATGGGGTGGAGCTAAGTCATCAAGCGGTGTTGGTAGTGAAAACGGTATTGATGCATATAATGCATACACGACGGTTAAGAGTATCATCATAAACTATGCCTCAACTGAAGAATCGCTTTTCACAGACGATTGGTTTAAGGTTGGAGCTGGTTCTATAAGATATGGCTGAGGATTATTGTATTTAATTCTTGGGCACCTGCTTTTTATAATGCCGAATGCGAAGATCACAACCCTATAAATGAAATGCACTTTACGGCACTTGAAGTAGGAACTCTGGACGATATGGTACGTTATAAGGTTGGAAGTTACCTATCTAGGTAGGTATGAAAATATCTCATACATCTTCGAATATGATCTCAACACCCCACGTTAGTATCCCAATCTATATCAGCGAACCCCATTGACCAAAACTCACTAGCAGCTAGAAGCCTTTCATTTCCCAAGCTAGGATGGTCGTCCCAAGAAACTGTACTTGTACCAGCTAACTCTCCAAGAATTCTGATAGCATCAGCTAGCACTTCTTTCCCTCTGGTGTCCATAGCTTGTTCAGCCGGGATACCTTTCATTGCAGCCTCGATCCCGGCAAGGTTCACGTTCACCCAGATAAGATCTTTGACATTATGATGGCCAGCATACATGCGTGTCTTTGTCAACTTCGCCGCTTCTCGGAGTAACGTAATAGTCTCTATGCTGCGAGCTCTGCTTCCGCTTTGCGTCTGGTTGAAGGGTACCACGCTCATCCACGGGGAGGTGTCGTGCGCTTGACGAAGCATTGTCGCCAAGTCTGCTGCGATCACCATAAAGGATTTCCAAGGTATCGACCTAAAAGGACCACCACCGCAGAGGAAAAGGCGGACGAAATCGCTGCAGTGTTCTTCGAAAGGAACTATCCTGTGTAAGGTTGCAAGAAAGGGCTCTTGGAATGAGGATGGAAGCGGGAGCAGGAAAGTCACAAATCTTAGAGCTGTGTCTACACAGAGAGTCCGAGAAGTGTAGAACAGACCAGGGTCCTTCAAAGCTCGTGGCATATAATACACATGAAGAGCAAATATGTATCGAGTCATTACGAACTCACAATACTGCTGTTGGAACTTGGTAGGCCGTGGACGTAGTGAATATAAATATTTCACTAGAGAGCGGTAGTCGTTCATGAATCCAGTGCTTAGTTTGAGCGTCTCTGGGTAAGAGTGGTTAACCTTGATGCAATTCACATACTTGGCGATAGAGAGTCGCACAGCTTGAGTGCGACCTAAGGCAATCTGAATGGATGTATCGGTATATTCGTTCGGGCTGTGTGGCAGGAACTTGTCGTCGCCGTCGAGATCTAAATCCTCATCGTTAAGGTTTAGAGGCAAAAGGCAGTCAAAGTCATCAGGTGATAACATTGGAGGACCGCCGGCGTCGATACTAGAGTCTAGAGCAAGCTCAATTATCGTTGTCCATAGACGCCGTCGTATCTCGACTTCAAGAGGAGGCATAGCTAGTAGTCTCGTAGGGTCGCGATGTAAACCGGCAGACATAGCCGCCCGAATCAGAGCACCAGAGCTAGCCCAGACCTGATTTTCCGGCAAATGTTGGGAGGTTTGTCGGGCCAATTGTAGTAAACACATCGTCTGGAAATCGAAGACTGTTGCCCGGACCTTCCCTGATGGTATAAGCCAATGTTCTGCTTCTCGTATCCATTGTTGTGCTTGGGGACGTAGTGTGAAAACGTCGTCATAGATGCAAGCTCCAATGGCAAGGCAAAGTTGGAGTTGCACCACGTGTGCAGAGCTAGCCAAACTTGGATTCTCCCATAGAGCATCATAAGCACGCTTAGATGCAGGAACGTGAAGGATACGATAGACTGATTCGAAGGTACGCAGATAGGCGTCGAACAACTCGTCCGCTAAGCTCTTAGTCGGCAGATGCCTACCATACTGACCTTGCGTCCATGGGAGAATCCGTGCCGTTTTGATAGATCTACCGAGCAATTTACAGGTCACCATATCTTGCCATATTATCCCTTGGCTCTTCACTTGCTCATCAAGCCAATCTAAAGCGTGGGGTGACTATCGAGTGTGTAAATAAGGGTAGGCCTCGAATCTGAATGGACTTAGCTTACCAATGTAGAGCAGAACAGCCAATGAGTTGGCGAAACGTAACGTTTCTTTACTATTAGGCCACTTATTGGATACGTGTCCATATATCTGGAAATTTTGGAAGCCGTGGGGAGACCTGCGACGCTTCGCTGGTTGTCCGTTTGATTTTCATCGCCATTGGAACAAGATGTCCCTTGTGTCTCTCGTACGAGAGAATGGCCAGCCGTGGAGGATATCTCGGCCGAGTTGATCTTACTTCCCGGAGGCACTGCGATGGCTAAAGCTCCCAGAGAAGACGGTTGCCATAATTCGCGTCGTAATAACTTATCGTATCCGACATCATGTTCGTCAATGCTAGTATTAGTGACGCTGTTCGGAGATTTAGCTACGACCTCTTCCCCTCGAATTTCGCTTCGGACAGGAGGGGGCGGTGTATGTATGGAGACATCTTGGTTGCTTGGATAAGTACATGTTTTGCTTCTCGATCGCATGCAGTTGCCGCAAGGGTGTTGGTGATCACACCGAAGTTTTTTCCTTCGGCATGGCAAGCAAGCAAGCGCTCGTCGGGGACGCGGATTTAATCGGGGAGATTGAAGTGGCGGGTCCATTACACATGACTAATAGCCATAATATCTTCACAGAAGCGGATATGCGACATATACGATGTGAGTCAAAGCCGAGACGATGTATCAACTAGAGTCAACAAATGACTACGAGGTGCCTATGTGTTCATGGGACGGCAAAACGAAGTCCGGACACGGATTGAGAAATTAGACACAGAACGTGAGATGTATGGATGTTTTTCATCTAGGTGACCGAAATTCTTCATTCAACATTGATCCTATTTAATAACCCCTGTCCGTGTCCACACCGGACTCCGATCCCGATCCCGATCCCGCGCCCGTGCTTACATCTAAAGGGGTCCAGCATAGTTGACGTTTTCCCGCATAGCCATGACCGTACTAAGGTGAAAAAAAATGTTAGGCGATACATCAATCACACATACCCACCATAGTAATCACTTGTACCCAATAACCCTGGTCCATTGATCACCCATCCGAAAGCCCGAGTAGGCATATCTGTAGTCCGGTCTTAGTTGTACGATTTCTGCAGCAGCCCGAAGCGGGAATAGACTGATCTGTATTGATCCCATGTTGGTTCGACGGCATAATGTTACCGAGATGTAACGCGGATGGATTTTAGTCCCGGATATGTCATTCATCGGGACCTGCGGACAGGTAACGCCCGATCGCTGGCGGAGGGTACTAGTGAAACGAGTTCCATGGTATGTTATTATATGGATAGGTGGGTAGGGGCGCCTATATACCTACCTACTTAGTAGTATAGAGTTGTCTAGATGGGTACTATATATATGCGAACTCTACCTGTGTGAATGTGTAGGTATTGGCATGCCAGAGAATCTCATATCAATCAGCTTCACAGCCATCAGGTGACAGTCTTACAGAGCAGAACGATTCTGACCCAATCTATATATTGAAACTCCTTCGTTATTCATCGTGTCTACCATTCAACCCACAAAGAACATCTATCTATCATAGATTACGATATGACTCCAATCCCTATTCCCGAGCCGCCGAGGCTTCCATTCATTGGAAATATTGCCGATATCGATGCCGAAAATTCTATCCGTTCTTTTAGAAGTCTGGCCCACAGGTATGGTGAAATCTATAGATTAAGCCTTCCAGGAGCGAGCTTAGTATTTGTATCTACACGCGAATTGGTGAATGACGCCTGCGACGAGACGAGATTCAAGAAAGTTCCGAACAATGTCTTGAAAGAGATTAAGGCAGGTCTCGGTGATGGATTATTCACCGCAAACCTCGAGGCGCCCAGCTGGGGAATCGCCCACCGCGTTCTAATGCCAGCTTTTGGTCCGGTGGGAATTCGTAATATGTTCGACGAGATGAAGGATATTGCAACACAGTTGGCTCTGAAATGGGCGAGACAGGGGCCGCATAAACGAATATGCGCTACGCAAGACTTTACGCGGCTAACACTCGACGCCATCGCTCTTTGCTCCATGGGCTTCCGTTTCAATAGCTTCTACTCCGAAAAGATGCACCCTTTCCCCGATTCCATGACCGAGTTCCTACTTGAGACTGGGAGAAGATCTCAACGGTTGCCTCTACCAGGGTTCTTCTACAAAACTCAAGATGCGGAATTCCAGGCTCACATAAACGTCATGAGAGAGACAGCCGAGCAAGTTCTAAAGGAGCGTATTGCAGATACTGATAATCAAAGAAAAGATCTTCTGGCTGCTATGTTGAAGGGACGAGATCCTGTGACAGGAGAGAAACTGAGCGACCAATCAATTATAGACAACCTGATCACTTTCTTAGTCGCCGGGCATGAAACAACATCGGGAACGCTATCATATGCTATGGTGGGTCTTCTTTTTGGTACACCCTTCTCTCATCTGCAGGCCATGCTAGTTTCTAGGTACTTGTTAACATTTTACCATATCGCAGTATCGGCTTATAGCAAACCCCGAAGATTACCGAAAGGTACAACAAGAGGTTGACCAAGTGATAGGCAAAGGACCTGTAACAGCGCAGCATATGACAAAGCTGCCGTACATCTCTGCCGTATGTAACCCTTTCCACCTCTTTTATAGATAACATCTTATTTGCAGCCATGAGACTGAACAACATAGGTCCTCCGAGAGACGCTGCGTCTGGACTCGCCGATTCCAATTATGGGTGTTTGTGCTATAGAAGATACTTTACTTGCTGGAAAGTATCCAGTACGCAAAGGCGAATTCGTCAATTGTTTTCTGTCTATGTCGCATCTGGATCCAGCAGTCTTCGAAGACCCATTGGTCTTCAAACCGGAGAGGATGCTTGACGAGAATTTCAATAAACTGCCCAAGAATTCATGGAAACCATTCGGTAATGGAGCTAGAGCGGTGAGTAATGAGCACAATTTATCATTACAATGGAAACTGAATTGTAGTTGACTGAATTGCCTATAGTGCATTGGTCGACCGTTTGCGTGGCAGGAAGCCGTGCTTGTTCTGGCCATGCTGTTCCAGAACTTCAACTTCGTCCTAGCTGACGCAGATTACGAGCTAGCCCACAAGCAGACGTTGACTATGAAACCTGACAACTTCTACATCCGGGCCATGCTGAGGGACGGGCTAGATCCTGTCCAGCTTGGACATCGACTTGCCGGAACCGAAGTACCGTCTATCAAACGAAAAGTTCCTGTCGCGGATGTCACTCTTACTAGCCGAACCCAATGGAAGCACATGACTGTCTTGTATGGCTCAAATAGTGGGACATGCGAGAATATGGCACAGCGTCTAGCCATGGACGCAGTATCGCACGGTTATAGAGTGTCAACTCTAGATTGTATGGACGCCGCCGTCGAGAAACTTCCAAAGGACCAGCCTATCGTTATTATCACAGCAAGTTACGAAGGCCAACCTCCAGACAATGCTGCCCACTTCGTTTCCTGGATAAACAGCTTAGAAAGTAACCAAGCGCTCCGGGGATTGCAATATGCCGTTTTCGGATGTGGGCATCACGATTGGGCTCAGACGTTCCATAGGATCCCGAAGCTGGTAAACAGGAGGTTAGAAGACCTCGGCGCAACGAAGATTGCTGATATAGGCCTTGCAGATGCTGCCGGGGAAGACATGTTTGTATCCTTCGAGACCTGGGAAGACGACGTGAGTATACCTACAAAACAAACATTTACCATCAAAACATGACTTCATCTATCTTTCACCATGTGCTAACAGCTAATCAGGTGCTCTGGCCAACTTTAGACGCACTGAGGGCAGCGGAAGGAGGTGAATCACCGCAGGAGATGAAACCAGCGCCTCTAAAAGTACAGGTATCGAGCATGCGCTCGTCTCTTCAAAAGAATGATGTGGAGGAAGGTAAAATCCTAGCGACACGAATACTTACTGCGGACGGAGAACCCGTTAAAAAACATGTCGAGATTCGGCTTCCTCCTGGCGTTCATTATAGACCTGGGGATTACTTGACTGTTTTGCCTGTGAACCCTAAGAATACTGTTCAACGAGCTATGCGTAGGTTTGGATTATCGGTAGCGTAACCCGTTTCTTGTCTCCCTACCGAAACGCATCAAGTTAAGCTAAGATCAACTAACTAACCCGAAGTCAGTGGGATTCGACAATCGTAATAGAAGGAGCCGGCACGAGACTGCCCACAAACGAGCTAGTTCCCGCCGAGAGTATCCTGAGTGGGTTCGTCGAGCTCGCACAGCCAGCAACTCGCAGAACCATTCTCGCATTAGCAGAAGCAGCCACCAGCAAGGTCGATCGTGATGCTCTGAAGAATTTAGCCTCCGATGGTTACGATGCTGAGGTTGTCACCAAGCGCGTGTCTATTCTAGACTTACTGGAAACATACACTTCCATAGAACTCCCTCTGGGGAGCTTTCTCACGATGCTGCCACAGATGCGTGTTCGACAATAGTAAGTTCACTTGCCGCAGCTAAATCAACTCACCAAAAACCTAACTCATCTGCAGTTCCATATCTTCCTCACCTCTCGAGAACCCCTCAATATCCTCGATATCCTTCTCTTTAATTTCGGGTCACGCAAGCTCGGGTCGTGGCGAATATTTCGGCGTGGCAAGCACCTATCTCGGAGGCCTCGAACCCGAGGACAGATTACGCGTTTCCGTGCGCCCTTCTCATGCGGCCTTCCACCTCCCATCGACCCCAGAGAAAACTTCGTTAATCCTTGTAGCGGCCGGGACCGGAATAGCGCCTTTCCGTGGGTTCATACAGGACCGAGCGGTGATGATGGAGTCTGGGCGCAAAGTAGCTCCGGCAGTGTTATATCACGGCTGTAGGGAGAAGGGGAAAGACGATTTATACGCAGACGAGTTGGCGGAATGGGAGAAGCTCGGCGTCGTGACAGTGAAGCGGGCTTTCAGCAGGAAGCCCGAGGAATCTGGTGGTGCCAAGTATGTGCAAGATTTGCTGTGGGCCGACCGTGGTCACTTTTTGAGTATGTGGCGAAATGGAGCACAGTTATATGTCTGTGGCTCAAGGAAGGTGAGCAAAGGAGTTGAGAAGGTAATTAAGAGTATACGGCAGGAAGATGCTAAATCTAGGGGAGAGGATTTGAGCGATGAGGATGTGCAAAAATGGTGGGATGAGTCGAGGAATGTCAGATATGCCACTGACGTCTTTGACTAGTGTGGTGATATACGGATATCTACCTACCAGTTATGATGGAGCAGACGGATGAGGGTCTGGCTGTGTGAGTAAGTTGCTCGGGATATAGAACGGCAATTTGTTAGATATAGTATAACGTGTAGGTTAAAGTGGTTCTCAGCTCGGTTTGATATTTCATTAAGTAGGTAGGTATGTAGGAGAGGGCTCTTTATTTTCACAGATAAATCGGAACCCAGTCAAGTATTGTATCACGACGCGAGACGTCTTCATTGCATATATGTCTTTATATTCAATCAGAAATGTGGAAGGTTCTGATTAAGATGGTAATATCCTTATTTTCTTGGGTATGTACGTGGAAGGCATTGAACGACGTCGCTTGCGTGGTACAGCTGTGGGATGAATAGTTAGCGCAAGGATAATACTACGTAAATGATGGATGTTATGAAGCTATGATAAATTATGTAGATACGGATTATGAAAAGGTCGCGATGAATTGTTGCTTGAGGTGAGTGAGCAAATACCTAATTAGATGAACCATGTGTCTAGGATTGCGAAAAGGGTACTGTACCAGGATATCAGTCGGGGAGTGCGAAGCGGTTTATAGTAGTATTAATTTCTAGGCTATAAATGGATACAAACGGAAACACCTAGTTAACTTGTAAAATAGGTATCATGTTCACTGGTCGTTCGTTTAGGAAGGTGTCCCTGGTTGAGTATCCACTCACTGAGGCGTTGAATTCGGAGGATACGGCGAGGGATCAGACTCCCTGACTTGCTTGTTTAACAAAAGTGCCACAAGATTATTGGACAGAACACGAAGTTTCATGAATCCCTAGCCTACGAACCTGTCCGCCACCGACGACATTGGTAGGTGCTATGCTATATAACCCGACTCGCCTGTGCGCATCGGTGAGACGTTCTGGACTCTACATCTATTTGATAGCTGATATAAGTACGAGTATATTCAACCCACCTGGGGGAGCTTTGTCGTTACAATTCATCACATTCGCAAGGTCAAGCGACAAAATGTTGTCCAAAAAAGGATGCGCCATCTTGTCCGGCCTAGCCACCTCTTTCTATTTCTCTACGATATCGCCTGCTTCGGCTGCAGCGATCATACATAGCCGCGACCCAGCGAGTTCGGCCAATGATTGGGATCCTGTACTCGATGGAGATTCGGGAGCAGAATGTGCTGACCTTGCTGTGATCTTTGCTAGGGGAACCTTCGATGAAGGGTAAGACTGGCAAGCCATGGCGTAGTCGTAAGTCTTGTTGCGCTAACGAATGCGGTCTAGAAATCTTGGATGTTGGGTCGGTGGCTTATTCCACGACGCACTGATAAACCAGTCATCGGGTATCAAGATCGCCATGCAAGGAGTCAGTCCTAGCGATTACCCAGCTGATTTGGCGGGATATGTCAAGGAAGGAGGATCGGATACTTGTGCGAAGAGTCTTGGGACAGCGGTACAGACATATAATTCTCGCTGCCCGAGTTCCAAAATCGCTATCTGGGGATGGAGGTGAGATTGGCTTCATTACCCATTCAATTTTTGTCGCCGAGAATTACCCATCACTGACGCTCTTCTTAATAATAGTCAGGGTGCGTTATGTGCTCATAAATCCGTAGGCGAACTAGGTAATGCGGCAGACAGCGTGATCGCATTAGGGGTCTTCGGCGACCCGGTCGGCATCTGGCAAGATACTATTAGCTATCCCCCAGTGCCCTCAAGCACCAAGGTTCTATCGTACTGCGAACAAACAACACCCGATCCTCTGTGCACCAGCGTTACGGAGGACTTCCCGAGCGACCCTGTTGGGTTTATCGACAGGCTTGTGGCCATGTTTAAACAGGTAGACTCAACGCATATGGACGCAACTCAGAAGGCAGCGCTGGCAGACCTCGTCATTGAATTGCCAAAACAAGCCAAAAACCAACTTTCTCAACTCGGAAAGGATATCGTGTCGGGTCATCTGAGACGTTGGATGCTGACGCCGCAACATTTTTGGTATGGCAACGATGGTACCGTGAACACAGCTGCCAAGGACATGATTGGCGTGTATCAAGGTAGGAGGTAAGATAAGAAGTTGTAAATATCTATAGGTATACGATAGGACATAGAATATAGGATATAAACGGATATAGATAGGAAAGGAAATAATATGTTAACAATGTATTAATTGATCATTGCAGAAGATAGTAGGAAAGGAAAAAACGTTGTTTTTCTTAGAATGGAAGCTCGAAGAGCCTTTCCACACTATTACTATTAATATCCATGTAGTACAGCTGTACCTCAAGGCTCACACAGTGCTGCACGCACTTTCCTCTAGATCCCGACCTGAGGTCACCGTATCGGGAACCTTGCGGGAAGCTCTTATCACTGATATCGATAAGATAAGAAAGCTGCGTGACCTCCACCTGGCAGCTAGTAGCCCTCAACAGATTCTCCACTCTACTCTTGCTCACTCATCATCCACTGTCATCTTCGTCATCTTCTACTCTCCGTCAAGCTAGAATCCTTCTGTTCACCCCCATCTGCCTTGGTACCTTACCTTGGTATCTAATTAAAAGCGTTGATATACATAACTGAACAAGCCCTACGACACTCTGAATTGGAGGCCTCAATTCACGATGAGGGCGATCATCGCTGTTCCTGCCACACTGGCGCTCGTCTATCGAGCTTACTCACACAATTCCCTTACGCCATTTGGCATTTTCACTGCTGCTGTAACTGCCACAGCACACGCCGTACATCCGTGGAATTTGCCCTTTGTCTTACTTGTCGTCTTCTTCCTAGCTGGGACCCGCGTGACCAAAATCAAGGCCGATGTCAAGGCTGGTTTGACCTTACATTCCCAAGGAAGCACTGGAGGCGAAGGCCCGAGGACGCACGTTCAGGTACTAGCCAATTCGTTGATGGCTTCTATATTGACTCTCTTACATGCTTATCAACTCCACACGCGGCGTGATGCCATTATCTCTCACCGAGAAATTCCCGAAGGTTCATTCTGTTATAAGTGGGGCGGAGATATCCTCGTCGTTGGAATCATCGCCAATTACGCTGCCGTCTGCGCCGACACCTTCTCGTCAGAGCTCGGCATCTTGTCGCGCACTAGCCCAAGGCTGATCACGTCTTGGTCACTCCGAAAAGTCCCCCGAGGCACGAACGGCGGGGTCACATTGTGGGGTTTGGTCGCTGGCCTTCTCGGGTCTATGATTATAGTGGCCGCCGCTCTAATATTCCTTCCTTTCTGCGGCGAGGACACCTTGGGAAAAATAGGCGGCGGCGAAAGATGGACCATGAATCAAAAGGCTACGCTGGCCTGGGGATTAACTATCTGGGGCGCTCTAGGAAGTCTCCTCGACAGTTTTTTAGGAGGTTGGTTCCAGAGGAGCGTACGGGATGTGCGCTCGGGAAAGATCGTCGAAGGTGAAGGTGGCGTGCGTGTTTTAACTACCGAGTCCCATTCGCACGAGCACGGTGAGCCAAGTGTAATTGCCGAGAAACAATCAACCATTCAGGCCGACGAAGGTTCCTCCTCCAAAAATCCTTATGATCCGAACGATAAGCATCGCAGCTCCCACTTTGGGGATATGAAGCCTACACGTGTTGCCGAGAGCGGATGGGACTTGCTTGATAATAACGACGTCAACTTTATGATGGCATTTACAATGAGTGTCGGCGCAATGGCTTTGGCTGGTTGGTATTGGGAGGTCCCTTTGGATAATATCCTGAAGGCCTAGACGTGTTTAGGAACGGTGACGGTATCCATATAATAATTTGCCCGAGACCAGTACGTGGATAAAAATAATGAAATCAAGTAACCTGCCGTTGCTCTTCAACAGTTGACACGTATTGGGCTTGCTTTCGGGATTTACAAACCTATCAGGTACCCTTCGAACTCACTCCATTTGGTAGAATGGATATATGCAACATCACAGGTCTCACACTATTCGCATTTCAGGATGCAATATGATCGGTTGACACGAGGTTGCGATCTCTACCTATGGTAAAGCCATGAAAGTCTTCAATAGCGTCGGATAATCGGGTACTCCCAGTCCCGTTGTGGGATCCCAACCTTCTACGGCCTTAAAACCTTCAACGCCGCAAATTCCATTGTCGCCAGCTATGATATCCTCAAAGATGTCGGGGTTGGCGTACAGAACGGGATTCACAAACCCGATAGTGGATTTCCCCACAGCGAGCCTTTCCTCGTTGATTCTATTAAACATGGCGCCAATCAGAGGTGTGGCAGCAGATGTCCCGTCGGCAACATCTAGTTCACCTAGCACGGCCACGGCCACATTCCTAGCGAGAGCAGAGATGTCCGGGAAACCCCTGCCAGAACTGTTATACTTACCATCGAGGCCTGGGTCGTGTTTTGAGAAGTATGTCGAGAGCGCCGTCTCCTGATATTCCGGTCTCGGGAAATACCACGAAAACCCTCCAGACGTTGCCCAGGGTATTTCGTCGACTTGAGCTGCAGCTAGGCTACCATTTGGTTGCAACATTACGCCACCGATCGACGTGATGTAAGGACAACTACTCAAAAGTGAGCCAATAAGTTCATCGCATAACGCAAGGCAAGCGATCATACTTTCCAGGGTGGGTAGCATAAAAGGTATTAAAGCTAGCAGGATTACATTGATTAGTCGGAAGAGGGCCACTGTCTCCAGAAGAACCCACGACAGTCACACCTTGAAGACCGAGTTTCATCCACCTAACATCAGTTAGCATATGATCTGTCGAGCCCCGCCCCCGATTGCTCAGGAAACAATTGGTAGAAAAACTTACTCGTTACACTGACGCATTTGGTAGGCGACGCTAAACTTGGACTCCACCGTCGAATAGGACATCGAGATGACGTTCGTCGGTTTATAAACGCCACACATGCGTTCTCCCTTGAAGTCGCCAGGATCGAACGGTTCTGGTTTACCAGGAGCAATAGTAGTGTGATTGTCGGGATAAGAAGGATCGTACTCAGAATTATCGCCGGTTTCCCCGTACGCTGAGTAGCTACAGTATGACTATCATCGTGGTGTTTGTAAGTAAGCCCGACCATCATGTAGATATATCTAGGACAGTGAGAACTTACGCCATCGATAGCATCGAGGAAAGTATTGAAAAGGCCAAAATAACCATTCGCCGAATATAGATTATAATATTCATCATCGACCTGATACACTGTGGTCGTCTGAGGATAGATGATGGGATAGGCAACGTCGAGATCTAGATCTGCCTCGTCGGGATAGCTGACATAGGTATCATTTTCATTATAGTGCCACACAGCCACATTGATGCTCAAATTGTGCGGCCGAGTGCCTTGGGGTATGTTAGGAGCATGCGCCGAGAAAAATAAGTCCAGGTCCTTTTCTTGGTACCATGACCCCTTCTGGTATATCCCCATAGAATTATTAGGGTGTGCCTTATTTGCCGGTGGGATATTGTAGAGCTTCGCGATGCATTCGGGCGTCGCTACAGCAGAGCAGTTGGTCTGTTGACGACCCGTTATTCTCATCGGACGTTCTGTCTTCTTTCGCCTTTCTAGACGCTTGCTTCGCCTTGCGAGGTTATTCGACATTCTACTTTCAGTCATTGTGACCCCCGGGTATATGAAGTCGATCTGCTTGCCTAACTGGGCTGGGACATAGTATTTTTCGCAGCCCAAGAAGATATGTCCTTCGTCATTCTCGTAGAGCCAGTACTCTGTCTGAAGGAGCTTTTCTGCCTCTCCAATCGTCACATTTAGGACAAGCCAACCTCTACTTGCTGCGAGCGCAACGCGCTCGCTACCAATCCCTGACGATTTTAACCAATTTTTTGTTTCCTCGACAGTTCTTCCAGTTGGCGCAAACATCTGAATGATCTCATCGGACTTCCAGTATCTTCCGTAATTAGGAGACCTTGGATCCGATACATCCATGAGTATATCATAACCTTGATCTAGGTTCTGCTGCTTCAGACCAATGCGCATCTCGAAGACGTCGTCGGAAGAAGCCCGGCCACGTTTATTCCAAAATAGTTCATGAGAGGCATCGCGACGCTCATGGACTACCAATCGTCCTGTTAGCGTGTTATGGGAGGATACAACCGTGGCGCCCACGGCTAGTGTCCCGATAAAGAACCATTTCATCGCCATCCTCGGATCTGATCACGAAGATTTCCAAGGATACAGAAAACCATTCAAATGGCCGGTCGGTCGTCTTCTTATGCTAGCCGGTAGTCAGGTCTTAACTTTTAAGGATAGGTACTTGTGGGTACTAATCAACTGCATCAGTCATGACCAGCGTTGTCTCGTTGAAGGCTCAACTGCAATGGCATCGTTAAACAGAGGGCGTTTCTCGTATTAGATACCCATTCACGAGCCTTAGCGCCACGGATGACTTGCAGAATTAGGGCACAATCCCGGATCGTTGGCAGGGGTTTATCCAAAGTTCTGTTTCTCACTCGAGAATTGCCATTGTGATGCAACTATCTCGAACATGTACAATGGCAATATTGATGTGGATAAATATCTACCTATCTTTAAACTTCACGTGTAGCGACTCCTCACTTCGAATGGAGACCCCTAGTGAAGTCACGACATTTTCAAACTCCGCAAAGCCATATCGGGAGCCAATTAACGTTCCAGATAGGGGTTTAATAATAAAGGCATGCAAAGCTGTCAATACGAGTATGGCGCTTATCCGATTCCCGTAAGGTACACTATCTTCTGCCCTAAAACATGAAGGTCAATAAATACAACTGTATTAAGTAGGTAGGTACGAAGTATGGATCTCTTCCATTCTAAGACTGAAAGGAAAGTCACACCTCAAATGCTCGGATTGTTAAGATCGAATGATTTCAACTTGGCTAAAAACGATACGAGGTCTCGAGGGCGATACTACCTAGCTCATATTTTATGAAGAGATTGAAACCCTTCTTGGTGGACCTAGAAAAGTTGAAGAAGACTTTCATCTAGATCCCTAGTCCGTCTCCTTACTACATAAGACTCAAGCAGTGACTTGACTAGGTAGGTATGAACACTATTATGTTCACAAAGATTGTATATTATAACTAGGCACCTAGGTCTAGTTCAAGTTAGTGAATACTACGTGTGAGATGCCTCCTCTATAGGAATAAAGATATCCCAGTTTTTCAATGCCGTACGTCGGTCGGCAATTTCCAGGATCCAAAGTCCATAAGGTGAGTCAATCGGGGAAAGATCAAGAACTTCACCGTCGGTAAATTGGCCGATCGTACTCAGCCCAAGGTCCGAGACCCTGGTAAACCCCACTAGCCTGCCAACTACTACCTCTAAGGTCCCATCGTAGCTTTTTCAACAACTCGATGAGGAAAGAGATCATGGAAAACGCGCGTCTTATTTCTACGTACATCCAATATTATAGGTATGTCAACAACATATAAGCACGAGCCAATGTTGACTGACTCAAGAGATTTTCTGTTTTGGCTCAGAGATGCAGAGTCGTAGTACCAAAGCATCGTTCGCAATGCAACTGGACTCGCTCTCTATTTAATGGGCACGCTCATCTATACCGTGTAGCTCTGATAGTCGGTCTGGATAGGTATCTAACCTTTGTACCTCCTCATAACCAGGAAGCTCATATTCCACTGGTCTATACTCGGCACAGATGGTTTCTTCACAAGTGGCGCTAGCGTTTGGCACCGCGTTAGTTGCCGTGCGCGCCGCCTCCCTAGTCGATTACTGCACGGTCGAGTACGCTGCCAGCGTACTCCCGAGTCAAGATCTTGGACTCGCAATCACCATAGATGCATCGTCGGTCTCCGCTGCTCTGACTACCAATAAGTCTGTCAGCTCCGAATGGTACCCCGCCTCCGTGATTGATTACTGCAATATCACGTTCGCGTATTCCCATGATGGACTCAACAACGATACTGTTCACGTGTCATATCTTGTACCCTCCCCGGAGAGCTTTTCAAACCGGTATGTCTCAACCGGAGGAGGCGGGCTCGCCATCAATTCGGGAATATCTTCTAGCCCTACCGGAATCATCGTCGGTGCAGTCTCAGGTATTACTGATGGAGGCTTTGGCAATTTCAACACGCAGTATGATGCAGCGTTCCTCTTAGCAGAAGGGACGATCAACTGGCAGGCAACATACATGTTCGGATACCAGGCTCACCATGAACTAGCTACTCTCGGAAAACAATTTACGAGGAATTTCTTCAACATTTCTGACAAGGAACAGGTATACTCGTATTATCAGGGGTGTTCCGAAGGTGGCCGGGAGGGATGGAGTCAAATCCAGCGTTTTGCGAATCAGTTTGATGGCCTGGTTACCGGCGCTCCTGCTTTCCGTTTCAGCCAGCTTCAGACAAACCATCTCTCCGGCGGTGTTATCGAGCAAGCTCTCAACTACTATCCTCCCCCATGCGAGCTAGAGAAGATCGTGAACTTGACTATCGCTGCGTGCGATGGGATGGATGGTAAAGTCGATGGCGTGATTGCAAGGTCCGACCTTTGCAAGATCAATTTTGATTATAAATCCACAATTGGCGAGCCTTACTATTGTGCGGCGTCTAGCGGGGGTGGGAATCCCGGTGGTTTACATCGTCGCCAATTCCCCGGTTCCGGGGCTACGCCGGAGCAGAATGGAACTATCACTGCCGAGGGTGCGGCCGTAGCCTCTGCGTTTACGAACGGCTTGGTCGATTCCAAGGGGAAGAGAATCTATCTCAATCCACAACCAGGATCCACATTCGCCGACGTTATTACTCAGTACAACGACGGTACAAACACTTGGGAAGCCAGCATCTCGAGGTTGGGCGGAGAATGGATCGCGCGGTACCTCAACCTCGAGGATAAGAGCAACATCGATAGCCTCGTAAACGTAACGGCGGACACCCTCCGGGACTGGATGGAATTCGGTATGCAAAAATATTACGATTCTTTGCAAACTACCTGGCCTGACATTTCCCCCTTTAAATCGGCCGGTGGAAAAGTTATCCACGTCCACGGCGAGGCGGATTCCTCGATTCCAACTGGGTCCTCCGTACACTATTACGAATCTGTCCGCACTACGATGTATGGCGACCTCCCCTACGATGCGAGCGTCGCCGCTATGGATGAGTTTTACCGTCTATATATCGTCCCCGGTGGGGCGCATTGCGGAAGCAATCCTGATCAGCCGGCTGGTGGGTGGCCTGCAACTACGTTGCAGACGGTGATCGAATGGGCTGAAAAGGGGGTCGTCCCCGACACGCTAGAGAATGACGGCGATATAGATACGTTGTGCAAATGGCCACTCCGCCCACTTTGGTCCGGAAATGGGACTAGCTTTGATTGCGTGAGTGATGAAGCTTCGGCAGAATCATGGATCTATACATTCGATGCTTTCAAATTCCCGGTGTATTGAAAACTAGATCCCTGTTCATGGTCCATAGGGTAGGAGGAGTCTAAAAGTTCGTATCGAAGGCCAATATAATGCTTCTTGTGCATTCGTGAACTGCCACAAAAATGCTGTGTCTCCCATAAGGCAATGCTAATATAGACAGCAGTAAATTCTAGGTACCTACTAGGTAGTATAGCTCAGGATTATCCATAGAGCACCTATCAACATATCATATACCACAAGGGAATAATAAGGATCTACTTGGTAGAATATGATTGACTACCTACCTAAGAACCAGGGCTCGGATCAACTACACCAACTACACCAAGGCCTCGAGTGTAGTGGGTGGATTATAATCCACCAACTACCCTCAGTGTAGTGGATTAACG